>VZTE01005203.1:0-132316 GCA_013397775.1 Eulacestoma nigropectus
CTGGCACCCCTTTGACGGCCGAAATGACCACAATTTTCAGATGGAATAACAGAAGCTGTAGAGACATTTGTCAAAGCTGGAAATGAAATTCAAATACCCAACAGTTCTGGTTACTGCACCAATTGCAGAAACACTCCGCTGTATGTTAGAAGTCTCTTGGAGACCACTCTGGGTTGGAGAACAGGGAGGTGAGGGTGAATAAATGGGACCTGTGGGTAGGAAGATGAGAAGAATGACAGGATTAGACATCCCCATGGATAAGTTGTGTGGCAACAAGCAGAAATAGGCTTTTTTTCCCATTACCAGGGGGTAAAAACTTGAAACCCAAATGGTAAATTCAGTAGCAGCGAGGAATTTTGATTTCTTCTTTTCTGATTATATCTCCCTGCTTTCTAGAGGTGGGAGCACAGAGACAGGTCGGGCTCTGAAGTACATTCTTCACAAGGGTTTCCCTGGTGGCAGAAACTCAAGTGTCCCTGAAGTCCTGATCATCATTTCGGATGGAAAGTCCCAGGGCAGGACTGCAATGCCTGCAATGCAGGTGAAGGAGAGACACATCATAGTTTTTGCAGTGGGAATCAAGTTTCCAAGGTAGGAAACTCTCCAGAGGGGGAAGTAGACACCCAGCTAGCCAAATGGCAAGTCCTGATGACTGAGGGGTCGTCTTGGGCTAGATATGACTTTTGGAAAGAGAAAAGGTGTCCTAGTTTTTGCCAGAGCAGAGTAAATTTTTTTTTTTTTTTTTTTTGCTGTAGCTGAAGGGATGTGGTTGTAGGTGTGTCTAGGAGATAATCCATATCATTTTATCATTGCCAGGGGCGGGGGAAAGGGACTCTCTCCTTTCAGAGAGGAAGGGCATTTCTTCCTTCCAGGGAGGGGAGAAAGTGTGGTGGACGAAACAGTCAGTATTGAGACAGACTTTCCAAGTAAATTGATTTTGTCTTATACCTTTTGTTATTAATATTGTTATTGCTACGGTTGCTGCTTGATTTCTCATCCCATTTCTGCTCTCAGTAAATTGTTCTTATCTCAGTCCATGATCTTTGCCTTTTGTGTTTCCAGCTGGAGGTGAGAGGGGAAGCAAGTGTAGACCTGGTTTCAGTGAGAGCACTAAATTTGTGAATACCATACTTAAACCATGACAAAAGGGAATTTGCAGGGTAATACAGGCATGGAGGAAACACTGACTTGGTGGCTGATGTAGAAGCAGCACCAGAGCTGATGAAGGAAACTTTTCCACTGAGTAGAGCTACGCTACTGCCTGAGACTAAACACTCCAGGATTGTGGAAACTGAAGAGTGCCATGGTTTTGCATCGACTCTCTATTTGTTGCACAGGGTTGGTTTTGATTCTTAATTCTTTGTGAGGCAGACTGAGCAGCTGACCCATCCCTTGCTCGGCAGGTGGGAGGAGCTGCACGTGCTGGCCAGTGAGCCCCCTGAGCGGCACCTGCTCTTTGCTGGAGATGCTGATGATGCTGCCAACGGCCTGTACAGCACCCTGAGCGACCCTGTCTGCACTGCCACCGCTCCAGGTGACCCTGCTGGCCCCACCTCCACGCCCACGCTTTTAGCTTGGACCATGGCATTGAGTGAGGAAGATAAGGCAGTGTCAGGAAGCATACAGGGGAATTAGCAGGTGTTGCACTTCGAGGTAGCCTGCTTCTGGTGCCCAAACTGGATGGCATGCTCTCCAAATACCTCCAAGCTGCAGGGTCCTAAATCTTTCTGCATCCTGGTTCACCTCTGAAAATGAGAATACTGTCATTTGCTCATGTGACAGGGGATAGAGGGCTAAATGCAGTTATGTTAAATTTTCTAATGCACTTGGCTGTGTGTTAAGGGGAGGCACCCAGGGCTTGCAGGAGTTATGAAGGATAGAACTAGAGTGGTCCAGAAGTAGCAGAAAATCAAGCGCAGGAATGATAAAGGCACCAAAGGGGCTGATAAGCTGTCATTGAACTGTGAACTCAGCAGTGTGATGTTTGTAGCAAAGCAAAGGAGGCTGAATATTTAGCTCCCGAGAAAGTGGAGTAGGCTGGTGTGCTTTTCAATGGGAAATTTCTCCTCTGGGGTCTCATGGAGGCTCTTGGAAGCTCTGCCCTGTCTGTTGTTGTCAGGTAGTTGAAAATGGCTGTCTGCTCTCACAGCCTTTTTATCTCCAGGCAAATGATGCAAGTTTACCTTTTACTTTGCTACAGGCTGCAAAGTTGAGTCCCACCCTTGTGAACGAAGGACCCTGGAGACTGTGAAAGAGCTGGCTGGCAACTATGTGTGTTGGAAAGGCTCAAAGCAGCCCAATGCAGTGCAGGCTTCGCTGTGCCCTTTCATCAGGTAAGCTGGACACCCACATCTATAAAAATGAGTGAGGCTGAGAGATAAGAAATAGTCATGAGGCTTTTATCTGACCTTGACTATTTACTGCGATGAAGATCCCTCAGAAGACTGATGCAAACGTAGTCTCTAGTCCTAGGAAGAGTCTCTGCTCTGATCATTGGCTGATCTGAGAAGCAAGCAAACAAAATAATTTTTTTGAGTCTTAAAAATGCATCCATAATCTTTAAATGTAAAGATTACAGTTGAATTCAAAAACAAAAGGGTAGATTTGATGAAATTATGTTTTTCCTTTTGCCACCTCATTTAGAATGGACATTTTTTAAAAATACTTGTTTTGAAAACCTGTGTTTTCAAAGGAAAATTTGAAAACACAGTAAGGTCAACCTTAAAGGTACCTTGTTAATATTTAAATTCATGATGGGTCTTATTCTTCCTGTTTCAGGTGGAAGCGAGTCTTGATAAAACACCCATCCAGATGCTTCCGAACTGTATGTCCAGGTGGGAGTTTGCTTTTCCAAAACTTTAATTTATGAAGCAGGAAAGGTAATAACTAAAGAACAAAAAGACAGGAGTTTGCTTTCACTTCTCAAAAATTTTGTTCTGAGTAAGAGACTGTGATCAGTAGATATTTAATCAATTTTTTGTTTCTTATGGGTATCTATGACCATAGTTCTTTTGGATTAAAATGTCTCCCAGTAATTTCTCCTCTACTTGAGGAGCCAGTGAATCCCCGGCTGTTCATGTCCTGGGGGCAGAGTCTTGCACTGCTTGCCGGTGCCTGCAGGGAGTCAGTGTTCTCCAGCCAGGAGAGCATGCAATGATGCCTCCAGTCATACACTTGGTACCATAAGCAGCATCAGGTTAGCAGGGAGCCTGACACCTGCTGATCACCAGCCTATTTTTTGGCTGTTGAAATAGCTGTGGTCCTTCAGTCCTTTTCGCAAGTTCAGGTGACAGTGGCTTTATTTTCTTTATCAGTACAACACTGTCCAAGCAGCAGGCCAGACATTCCTGGACAGGCCTGACCCCTTCATTGCTGCTGTAAATCTGGCAGGGCTGCAGGACCTTTAGCAATTCTCTGTTTATACGAATATGGTGTCACTGGCATTGTCCCAAATCAAATGAAGTCACAGTCTGGTTTGCTTTCTTGTCGTAGCCTGCTGGAGAGCCATCCCAAAAAGAAATTGCCATGGAGGTGAGGGTACACATGGCCATGTGTTAATTCAAACCCTGTAGCAACAGGGGCAGAGCTGTGACCCTTTTTCCACTAATGGTAATGCTCATGCTGGCAGAGGATGGGGAGGGGCAGGCTCCCTGCTGACTCCCTGTCTTTCTCTTCCCTGTCCTGTTTAGACCCTTGTGACTCTCAGCCATGCCAGAATGGTGGCACGTGTGTCCCAGAGGGCCTGGACAGATACCACTGCCTCTGCGTGCTGGGGTACAGAGCAGACATCCACTGTGGTAGGTGTGAACCTGTCCTCTGTCTCCTTCCCTCTCGGCTGAGTCCTGCCTTTGTGGTGCCCTTTGTGCCACCATGGGGACACCTGGGGTTGGGCCACAGTCTTTGGGCTTTTCTCCAGAAGGCAGGCCGAGTTCACTCTCATGCTGATCATGACTGTGACTGCCCAGTGACTGGGTCCTGCTGTTCAGACACCGCGTGGGTACGGAGAGCACCTACATGGACAGTCTCACCCTGGCATGGCTGCCTTTGTGTCTAAATGCAGCTGCCATGTGATCAGGACAACAGAGACATTGTTCTGGAGAGACATGGATGTGTCTGTTGGTCTCCTCCTTGCACACATGGGTCCAGCAGGAGCTCCTGGTTTTGGGGCTCAATGTAAAAAAGCCAAACACTCCTGATCATTAGAAAACACCTTGTACTTACTTTCCCTGGGACCAAGGCCCCCACTTCAAAGTGTCTCAGGGTGTTACAGGTGACAGTGTGGTGCTTGGACTCTCTCCTTTCTCCAATATGTGATTGTGTCATTCAGAGTGTTTTGCCCACAGCACTAATAGGGTGGAGTTGTCATTTCTGATTTGAAGTTTGCCATCCAAAAGTTCATGAATTCCCTTAGATATTTCCTGTCTCTAAAGGCTTCTATGGCATCCAGCCGAAACAAAGCCTGCTCCTAGCACATTTGTCTTCCAGCTTGTGATATGAGTGGCAAAATGTTTGGGTTACTGGACACAATGTCCCCTCTCCACAAGGCTTCCAGCAGGCCCTTGCTGGGGTTGCCCTGCAAATGACTAATTGCCTTCTCCCTTTCCAGCAGCAAAGCTGAGCCTTGAGTGTAGTGTGGATCTCCTTTTCCTGATGGACAGCTCAGCGGGGGTCACACTGGAAGGGTTCCTGCGCTTCAAGGCCTTCCTCAAGAGATTCCTCCAAGCCGTGGTGGGCCAGGACTCGCCAATGAGCGTGGGGGTGGCCCAGTATGATGATGATGTCAAGATACCCATTGAACTGGGCCAACACAAGGACGCATTCAGTCTCATGAAGAGTATTGATGCCTTGAATTTCAGTGGAGGAAGAACCCTGACAGGCAGAGCCCTGCAGTACATTGCACAGCACGGTTTTAGGAGTACACCAGCCTTTGCAGATGTGCAGGATGATCTGCCACGTGTGCTTGTCCTGCTCACTGACTCCAAGTCCCAGGATTCGGTGGCAGAAGCCACTAAGTATGCGAAGGACCAAAATCTCTTCTTGATCGGCGTAGGCAGCAGCTTCATGAGAGCAGAGCTGACCACGGTGACTGGCAATCCACAGCAGACCATTGTCTACTCAGACCCCCAGGATCTGTTCAACAGGATCCCAGAGCTGCAGAGAAAAATCTGCAGTGTGGGCAGTCCTGAAGGTAAGACTGTGGTATGGGCACTGTGGGACAAGTTTGCCAAACCATGCAGAGGTGTCCTGAATTCCATCAGGGAGGAAGGAAGGACAGAAGGACGAATGTCCTTGTTTTGTTTGTCAGTCACAGATCCAGGGACTAACCTTCTATGAGTGATTTTTGTGATGGATCTCTACCTGTGGGTGTGAAAGAGACATAGATCACCCTCCACAGTCAGTGATCAGCAGTGTTGAATTTTGCCCACAATATCCTCCCACTGCTGTTTTTCAGTCAGAAAGGAGTAGACGTATATTCTGAAATACCATGTTTGTGCTCCTTTCCACAGGCTGCCAGGCCCAGTCTCTTGATTTGGCATTTGCTATGGATGCCTCGTCTGGAGTTGGCCTGGGGAACTTTCTGCGTCTGAGGAGCTTTGTCAGGAGCAGCTGTTTGCACTTCATCATCAACCGCGATGTCACCCAAATTGCCCTGGTGATCTATGGCAGCAAAGCTCGCACTGTGTTTGCTTTAGACACCCACACAAGCAACTCTGCTGTCCTCCAGGCCATCGACCAGGTGCCTTTCCTTGGGGACTCAGCCTCTGCTGGCAGTGCCTTGGTGCATGTTTACAGTGATGTAATGACCGTGCAGAAGGGAGCAAGACCTGGTGTCAACAAGGTGGTGGTGCTGCTCACCAACGGAGGTGGCATGCGGGATGCAGTTCTCCCAGCTCAGCAGCTGAGGCACAACGGCATCTTCGTGTTCGTGGTTGTCATTGGGGACGCAGAGAGGGACACGCTGCTGAGAGTTGCTGGATCTCCCAGCTACCTGGTCCACGTCTCCTCCTATGAAGACCTGCAGTATTACCAAGGCCTTATCATCGAAAGGATCTGTGAAGGTAGGAGGGCCTCCAGTCCACTCTCTCTGTCAGTGCCACCAGCTGCTGCTATTGTAGATTTTCTGATGTTTTACTGACTGAACTCGATACTATCTTTTGCATTTTAGAGTTGGGGAAACTATGACACAAAGATCCGATGATTGTCCAAAGCAATCCGAGAGGAATAGTAACCAACTTCCCTAAGATTGAGTGCAGTGGGTGAGAGTGGGCACAGTGTGACTGGCTCTTTCCAGTCCTGCTAGATCTAGGTTCTGCTTTCTCTGAAAGAAAGTTTGCTTTTTTTCTGATGTTGCTTTAAATCTGTAGAACTTGCTGAGTGTTACTGTACGCCTGCAGTGTTGCTGGGGGGACTTAATGGGCCCCTTTTTTGTCCTGGTCCTTGAGTGAGGTCTCTGCTCTCTTGTTCAACAGGTTTGTGACCAGGTGTTTGTAAAGTGGTGAGTCTACCACCTCATCACTCCTGTTCATCCTTGATATCCCACTACTGCAATTATCATGTAGGCTTTCGAGATTTTATTTGTGTTGCACTGTATTTAATCTTAAAATCAGAATCTGTCCATTTTGAAGCATTCAGACTGTTAAACTAAGCCTTCAGACATATTGTGGTTAATCTTGTTTGTACGACCAAATCCTTCTCTTCAAAGTGGAAGGGAAGAATTTTCAAATATTCATATAAAAACTCGTGTTTGTGAGAGGGTAAAAAAAAGAGAAAAAGGTGCACTTTCTTCAAAATTTTGAGTCCTGAATGTGAGTGCCTGTATTTGATGGAAATCAGCTTTTCAACAAGGACAGCAGCCCTAATTTGCAGACAGTGGTGGTGAAAGTACTCCAGGGTAAAGTACAATGCCTTGTTTTCTCATTCACAATAGCCTAAGTTTAACATGTAGCTATTTGCTTTTACCATGTTTTAACATATTTGTAAGATCGAAAGAAGAAGCATGTTTGAGCTTCAGCACAGAGGTCCTTTTCATCTCTGAGCATTCCCATGTCTCCTTCAGGCTTAGAAAGAGCTACAGCATCATCTCTTTGGGGTGAGGAGCCACTCTCCTGGCAGGTTCTGCAGATGGTTTCTACCTGGAGCTTTTCAGTGTGTTTCTGTTGCAGCGGTACTTTCAGCTGTGTTATTACAAAAACAATGTACTGTACCTTGAAATTAGCTAAAACATCAGGGGTGAGGGGGAAGAGACAGCAAGGTTTAACGAGTCAGGGTAATAACATATCATTTCCTGAGACTAAATTGCTGCTTTCATTTCATGTGCAGGTAATCGCAGTTTGTACTGGATAGGTTGGGACCAAGGGCGATGTAAAGATAAGCCCTTCACTCAGTCTTCTACTACCAAGTCCAAGGCTTAATAACAGAATCATTGTCTGTGAAAGGACTTAAAAAATTTTATGACTCATGATAAAAGTATTTGAGAAACAGACCCTGCCTCTGGATACCTGGAATATGGTTTCAATTCTGAGGCTCAGCTGAAAAGATTCCAGAAAAAAGGACCCAGGGTTTAGGAGAAAAGATCCCAAGTGTTAAATATATGTGAATCTGATTAATGGAAATACAAGTTACTGGAATCATCAAAGTGCAAGAACCTTATTTAAGGTGTGTTAACAGCAGGCTTGAGTTCAGAGAAATGGTGTTGTGGCACAATGATTCCCCAAAGCAGGGACTGCGAGGTTATGCTGTGGAGCAGCCCTGGGGGGCTGTGGTGGACACATGACCTGTGGAGCAGAGCACCATGGAACAGCTCCCTGGGGAACAGCAGCACCTGGAAGATGAGTGTTGTGTCCAAGAGATCCAGCTTTCATTGCCAGTGGGTCTTCCAGCCCAATGAAAGCAGAAGTGTCCATCCCTGGGGGATACACTCTCAGGCAGGACCCCATTTCAGAAGTCCCATGATGACAAAAATGTTTCTGAACCCAGCTTGGTTCTCTATAAAATCAACTGGAGCTAAAGATTGAGATGTCTTAGGTCTAGGACTGTCAAAAAAAAAAAAAAAAAAAAAATTTCAGTTATAATTTTGCCAGTGTTAGGTGTAGGTTGAGACTTGATGTGCACATATCCGTACAGGGAGAATGAGCACAGTGTGTGTGAAGTTGTAGAGCGCTCCCTGACAGATAGGGGATGGTATTTGTATTCTTTCTTCCCCTTTTTCTATTCTCTCTGTGATTTTTCTACTCTGGAGCAAAGAGTAAGGCAAGCAGCTCTGCACCACGTAGCTGTTGAGCAGAGGAATTTCACACTCTCACCAACACTGTGGTGGTGTTGCCAGCAGATGGGAAGCAAATCACTCTGGGATGCTGCAACTTAATCTAATGTATTGGCAGCAAGGCAGTGTGGAACCCTGCCAGCCCTGCTGACAGCTGGGCTCTGTTGTGTTGAGAGGGTTGGGAAAGCTGTCACATAGTTCGTAACAACAGGGCTAATAACTTGGGCTGCACTCACAGGCTGCTCTCAAACCTCCTAGAAAAGAAGCCCAGAAATTTTCCCTGTGTTGTTTTCCATTCATGCCATCCTCGCTTCCCAGCTGGCAACTTCTTATTCCTTTCTAGTGGAAACTTCTGTCCTCTCCAGGGCAAAGAGAGGTTTGAACTCATGTGGTGTTTGGGATTGTGAACTTGTTAGAGCAGGGCATGTGTCTTGCTCTGTGTTGTCAGTGTCTGTATGTGGGGAGTTTGGAGGGGTGTGTGTGTGTGTATTTGGTGCACAACTCTTAAGATGCTCCATTTTTCTTTTCTGTCTATGCAGCCTAACATGATGTCACTCTTTTAAGCTTTACTAGGAATATTCTCCTCCAGATGAAGACACCTAGCAAAGCTGTTCTTTTCTCTAGGTTAAACTCAGGAGTTTGTTCTCTGTGTCAAGACAGGGCTGTGGCTTGCACCCTCTGCCATGTTAATGTGTTTTTCCAGTCCCATTAGCCCTTGATGACATATTTTTCAGCATTCCTGATGGGTGTGGATCCTAGCTAGTAACACTCCAGAGATGCCTGAACCTGCTCCTCTGCTTGTGTCTGTTGCAGAAGCAAGAAGCCCCGTGAACCTGTGCAAGCCCAACCCGTGCATGAACCGGGGCGTGTGCATCCTTGGGCCGGGGAGCTACCGCTGCGAGTGCCACGGCTGGGAAGGACCCCACTGCGAGACCAGTAAGGATCAGCTGGCAGCAGCCCCTCCAAACTCATCCCACATCTCCATCTCTCCCTGAAGCAGAGAAGTGGCTGTAACTCTTGGACAGCTGTTGGATGGCCAGGTCTTGGTGCTGATGTAGTCTCTAGTATGGAAAGTGGAGGGGTTTGGGGTGCTGAGGGGAGCAAAGGCTTCTCTCAAGAAGCTGTGCATTTTTGTACATTCGCTAAGTGAGTTGACTGTGAGGGGACCCCAAGAAGGTCTAATAACTTTGGTAATCTTCCACTGTTCTGTTCCCCTTTTCCCTCTGCCCTCCTAGAAGAAACAATCTTTCATAGGCTCCCCAGGGGGAAAGATCTGACTCCCTTTTAATGAGAAGGAGTTGTTTCTGTTGGAGCAGACCCCCTCACTATTACTTTCAATGCTGTCCATGATGTAAAATCTTCCTTATTGCCTTCTTTCTCTTCAGCAGGGGAGCAATGGCCAGGAGATGGGGAGTCTCTGGCTCTCTAGAGGTGCTTCTGTGCCCATAGCATGAAGTTACCAATTTAAGTGGGTTTTTCCCTTGCCCGGTATTTTGCTTTTTGCCTGAGCCGAGGAATTCTGACTTCCAGCCCGTGGCCTCTAACATCTGTCAGCTAAGGCTAAGGGAATGCTTGTTTGGTTATTGTGGACTGAGTGTGACCTTATCTCTTGGTCCTAAAGTCCCTATCCCACATCTGTGCTTCTCTTCTGCAACAGGAGTTCTCCGGGGTGATTCTCCGAGATCTCCAGCCCTTCCTCCGCATTCCCGTGTGCAGTGGAGTCCGAGGGGTTTGCAGCACTTCTCCAGAGCCCTCCAACACAGCAAAAGGCAAATGGATCAGAGGCACTGACACAGATGTACCGAGTGCTCCAGTTCTCTGTCCAGGAACACTTACTGCCACTCAGAGGCACCACCCAGCACTGCCCTTGGCAGTGATGGAGTTGCTCCAGCACAAGGACTGTGTTGAAGCCATTCCCTGTTCCTGCATTGCACAAAATGGGCTTCCCAGTGCTCTCTTTCTTTTATAATTGAAGTAAATATTTGTGTTTAAGTATTTCTTTCTGGAATTTTGCATTTCCTCATCCAGGTCTTAAGGTCATGTGGCTGTTTTTGGGGGGGAGGGGGTTTAACAGATTTTGAGAGATCTTTGAGTTAGCCTAAAAGTATGTAGAAGTCTGAGCAATTCTGGAGCTCCTCCTGAAGGTATACACAGAGGATGCCCTTGCAGCCAGGTGCTCAAGTGAATGGCTCGTTACATGCAGGAAGACAGAGGAAGAGGAAGGAGAACTGATTATGTATAAGCCTCTCTTCTGTTTCATATGTTGTCTGTGCTGCTTTCTTCTCTGAATTTTTTGGGCTGTGATGGTTCACATGTCTCCAGAGACAGTCTGGCCACATCCTTTGGAGCATCAGCCTCACTGCATCACTAGATCAATTTTCCCACAAACCTGTAACATTTACATGACTGCTCCCCCAACGCCCATAGTTCCCAGAGTTGGGTTGTTCTCTGCTGACTTTCCCATGGTGTCTGTCGCCTCAGGAGAGCACAACCAGGTCTGCACAGAGCCAAGGCAGAGATATTAACTGTGACTGCCAGTGTTCATGAGAATAGCATCTATTGTTCTCAGAAGAAGAAAAATCCCTCCACCCAGATGTCCTGGCCCCATGTTTGAATAGTAACATTAGATGGACAGAGAGAGACACAAATTGCTCAGCAGGTTTGTTGTCAAAAGAAGAATGGTCTGAAAGCACTCTCAGGGATGAAAGCTGGCACTGAGACAGGAGAAGCACTGTCGTGCCTTGTGGGAGAAACCAGGCTAGGAGAAAGAGGAAATACTCCTTTCTTGTCACTGTCACTTTGGTAGATTGTCTGTGTCCTAAGGTACAGCAGAATAGAGGCTTAGTTGAAGGGCTGACATTTGGGATACAAAGGGAAACTGATCTATTCATGGTACTTAGGCATGGCTGTAGCTCAGCATTGCCTCTGCTGTTAACCTGTCAGTCTTCTCTTCATGTGGGGAGAATGAGCTTGATGAGACTCACACCAAAGCCATGGTTCATGGTACGGTGCAGAAGTGCCTGTGGAGCTGGCTGGATTCCAGACAGACTGCTCTCAAAAATCGCCCTGACCTCCTCGTGCATCCTCCTTGTGCATCCTCATTTGTGTGAAGAGTCCCCCAATCTCAACCCTGCTGCCCTGGTGGCTTTGCAGCTCCCTGGGGGCTTCTCTGCCATCAGTTTGCCTAACAGCATCATTAGCTCACTCCTCACAGGCATTTGTCCTCTGCAGGATCAGTCTGCCCTCTCAAACAGCAGAGTATTTACAGTGCCTGGGACACGGCTCTGGAGCTGGGACATGCTTTCCTTGCCTTCTACAAGTGCTTGAAGCCTATTCCTTGTGCTGTTTGCAGGACAGTTTGTACAGTGCTGCTGCTGAGCACTTTGCCTCGTGGCAAATGTGATGTGGTGTAATCTTTGTGAGCTCTTTGTTTTAATGCACAGGTATTAAGTAAGTTTTTAGCATATGTGGGCTGTACAGGGGATAAAGCAGGCTTGCCTGGGTCCTGAGCTGGAGAAACCCTGCATTTTTACCATCCTGCTGGTTTTAAGCACCACAGGTACACAGATATCTCTGTGGGATTCACGAAGCACAGACTGCAAAATCTCAAGCTGGAGACAACATTTTAATGCTGGATGGGATATATCTATCTGTCTATCATGATGTGAAAGATTGGAAACTTAAGGAGCAGCTCAGGAAAGCTGGTTTCTAAACCCAGTTTTTGGGCTCTGAGTATATCTGGCTGAGGTCTCAGTGCCCAGAGTGCCCCAGAGATCCCCACGTGTCAGGGACCTACATCTGCTGCAACTGTGACCTTCCTCCTGACATTCCTCCTGAAAGCAGGTCATTCCTGAAGCCTTGGATAGATGCTCAGACATTCTCTGGCAGCAGCAGCACCCACCAGCTCTCCTTTTGTCCTTCTGTAAGGTAAGAAGGTCGTGGGACATTGGGAGCAGATGGGAAAAGCCAGGCTGATAATTAGGATATATGGGATGGTCTTGGAGAGACCTGCTGATCCCACAGGCAAGCAAGACACTGCTGAGCAGTTCTTGGAGCTGTTTTCTTTTTCTTTTTAAAAATTTTGAGTTGGAGATCCTGGCTAATTTCTAGGCCCTTTCTCTTGTAAATTTTAATTAAAAAAGAGTAAGTAGGCAAGTGGCTTGGGTCTCTTATTAAATGATCCCTTATTAAATTCACCATCAAAGACTTACTTTGATTCAACCAGAAATATTTAATGAGACTTTACCTGATTGGAGCTCACTCCCTTAAGGCTGGGTCAATATTTGAGGCTGGAACAGGCACTGAGGAGGTTGGGTCCCTGCAAAGCCAGCACTAATCCTGTCTGGCATCAGAAGAGCTCAGAGGATGCTGTCCATGCCAGGTTGTCATTAGATGTCTGGGCTGCTGTTACTAACGGAGCTGTGAATTACTCTCGCTCTGGAGGATTGCTGGGTGAGCCTTGGCTGGTGCTGATTTCAGGAGAGAGCCTCTTTCTCCTTTAGAAAAATGGGATTGAAGTAAGTGCCATGATTTTCACCCTGTTTAGTCTTACCTTCCCTCAGCAAGCAAAACCATGCCTGTTTGTGGTAAGTAAATGTTGTATGGCACGTGTACTGTAAAGGCTGCAGAAGGAAGCTGGGGTTTGATCCCTCTGTGCCATTCTGCCTGCATACCAAAAGCCAAGGCCAGCCTGCAAGAGGCCTGCTGATGCTCCCTGTAATGCCAGCTGGCTTCTTCAGCTTCAAAAACCCCTGCAATCTTACTCTCTGCAGTAAAAGTAAATTAATTTGATTCATACCTGAGACATCTTACAGAAACATTCAGGCCAACTTCTCCACTGATACGAGGTAATTTTTTTCCCTTTAAAATCTGTCACTTTACTTCTGTCTTAGTGGAAAATCATGTGCTAGTCAGGAACCCCCAGGCGCTGTTGTGGGGTTGTTCTGTGTATCCAAAGCAAGAAATATGGAGGCACTTAAGTGAGAAGCTTGCTAAGAAAAATGGTTTGTAGCAGGAAATTTCCCTCCAGAAGAATATGGAATTCTGCTTGGGACACTGCAAGCCCCATGGTGGCCTGGCTGCAGTGTGCACAGGTGAGAATTGCACTGGAATGATTAACAAAGCTGTAACTTCATCAGCTGGAGCTGATACAGAGGTGTTCTAAAGCAGCCATAGGTGACAGGGCAGCGATGCTGGGGAAGGACAAAAGCAAATGCTGCTGCTGTCCATTCAGTGCACAAAACCAGCCCCCCCAAATCGAGTTCTTTGGGGATTCCTGGGCTCAGAGGCTGACAGGACACTAAGGAGCTCACTGGCAGGTTTGTGTGAAGGAGTGGGCTAAGAGAGGCCAGGAAGTGGGACCTTCCCCAGGACTCTGTGCTGTAGCTACAGTGCCTCCCCAAGCTTTCTGTGGGAGTGGAGCCACAAGAGAGATTTCACAGGACTTGTCTGTTTTGGTGTCCGTTCTGCAAAGGCCTCAACTGTTTTCTTTAACAACTTTTTTCCTCCCTTTCCAGCTAAATCCCATCCCGGCTTCCCGGCAGAGACTACAGCAGGCACTAAGCCTGCACACAGTTGCTATCTAGTGGCCGGAGGAAGGTAGTGGAAGGCTTATCACTTTGGTTCTGTGCAAGAGGACTGTGCTACAGCGATACAGGCAGGAATCTGTTATGTGTGTTCATGTAAATTGTCGGAGTTACTGCTGTTTTTCAGTAGGTTAGATTTCTTAAAATTGTTTTACTTGACAGTGCAGTCACTACTATTTGAGCTATAGTTCATTGCAGTTGTAGACTGCGTAGCTAAGGATTTGTAGCAACTAATGGTGTTAGGTATTTGATGTACTTAAAATCTACTGGAGAGTGGAGCAGGGACAAGTCCCATTACCGAGAAAAACACTGGTAACATAATATACTCAACATTTTATTATAAAACCCTCTAAAGCGCCACTTTATAGGTCACAGTTACAACAAAGGAAATGCCTCGAGTTAGGAAAACAATGGGGACACAGAGACATTGTTTAACATTTCTTGTTTGGGGAAAGTGTGTTGTTCAGGACTTGCCTATGTTTACCATTCCCTCATGGAGACATCCCAGCAGGACCACTGAAGCTGACTGGGCTGTGAAGGGGAAAGCAGAGCTGCTCTTGTCCATTGCTGTCTCAGTACCACTGTGAAATGTCTGGACAACTTCTGGAGGATGACAGCGGGGTGTACGGTGAGGGCACAGTACTACATGGATATTTAGAGTACAGAGAGGGTCTCTTGCCAGCTCATCATGGGTCAAAAAAAAAGCTTCATGGAGTCTGTGGCCTTCTGGTGCCCTGGAGAAGGAAGTCCCCATGGTCCTGAACCAGAAGAGTCAGCGGTTTATTTGCATGAATTTTTCCTATGTGCAAAACCTTGCACAGGGACAACCTGACAGCTGAGGCTCCTGAGGCCTGGGATTAGCAGTTCCTCCATCTGCACCACAGTGGAAATTTTTTTCACTAAAGAGTAAGAAAAATGGGAGCAAGGTGACCTTTCTTGCTTCCAGGATACCCTGACCAAGTGTTTTGTTGCACCCTGGCTCTGTGGTGGGGGCAAGCAAGCCCAGAACCCCTTGTCAGCACATTCTCTCACTCACCCCAGTGACACCACCAGCTCTGGACGTCAAAGCCCCGTTCATTTTACTGGCTGTTCGGCCTTTGTGTGAAGAAAGAACAGCCCTTTATGGCAGTCTCTCAGGCCTGTCAAAGATTTTCAAGGGTGAGGAAGGTACAACATTCTTCATTTGCCTTTACCCTGGCTCCGGTGTAGCCACAGGACTCCAGGACAATCCATCCAGGGAACTGGTGCTGCTTAACTTTGTAGGGTTGGAAAACAGCTCCAGCCATGTCCAGTCAACCCAGTTACTGAGCCTGGGTTCCAAGGCTGAAGGGCCATCAGAGGAGACAGGAAGAGGTGTCTCCAGGCCATCAGCCATGTCAGCAGGTGACAGGGAGGAGTGCATAGATTTCTGCCAACCCACTACCACCCTTCAAATTTCAATGTCTCTACATTTAGCATTTCCAAATATCCAACATCTTTCATGAGAAAGCTTGGCTAGGGTAGAGAGGGGTGGGCTTTGTGGGCCATACTGCCAGGGCCCAAAGGCAGTATTAATGATTAGGAAATAAGGGTGACAGCACCAAGGTGGCCAGCAGCTCAGCAGAGCCCTGGCAGTGCAGCCTTACTGCAGGGCAGGCTGCTCAGCCCTCCAGTGTGGAGGGACACGGGCACAGGGATGTCTTCAGCACAGCTGCAGCTCTGTGAGGAACAGACACCATCACAGCTGGGGCAGGAGCATGGGGACAGCTTTACCTCCCCTCTCTTGGGAATGGGCAAGCCCTGTAGGATACACTAGGATCCAGCTTTCCCATAAAACAGCTGAGCAGGCCCTCAAATATGCTTTTTTTTTTTCTTTTTTTTTTTTTTTTTTTCTCTCAGAGCAAACTCCTCAGGTGAAGTAGAACAAGATCTTCAAGAAAATTAACTGATTCTGCCTGGCAGATCTTCTTTGCCCAGAGCTCTTGGTGCTGCCAGTTTGTAATACAGCTTACAGCATGAGAAGATGAACAGCTCAATATTCTAGCAAATCTGAGCTGGTAGGAGATGCTGGAATGCATCAGGACACTGATGAAAAATGCCCTGGACAGGCTGCTGTGTGCTTCTCATTTATGTTTGAAGCATTGCTCACATGTGGGGCTAGCCCTTGACTGTAGGCTGGATGAAATGCAGCTCAGTGATGACTGGCAGAAAGACAGGTGAGACTTTAGTTGATTCCAATTTATCAGGACAGGTTGAAACCCACCAGGCTGAGGAATAGTAGAGGCCCCTTCTGAATCCACTACAGTCACTAATATAGAAACCTTAATAACTCATTGATAAACCTTCAGAGTAGAAATACACAAAACACCCCTATGTACAGTAACGTTCTTGTTTACATCAGCTGGGTTAGGACTTTGATGGAAGGATTGCCACTGGTTGTTATTGTTTTAGCTACATGATTGGGATTTGTCTGGAAAGAGCAAGTTCATTGGGGATAACTCGTTATCAGCAGCTGCTGACCCCAGTGCTGCGTCTGAGCCGCTGGCGCGACGTGGAGGAGGCACTTGGTGTGTGGTGGTGTGGAACACCCAACCTCCACCGACAGATGGTAGAATCCCCTGGGCCATGCGTGGGAAATTCGAGTCTTTAGTCCATCTCTGAACAATGTGCTTCTAACTAGCTCCCTTTTTCTCCCATTCCTGCCAAGGAATAAAGGCAAATTAGTCGAAATGCAAATCAGACAAGCCACAGTAGCCATAAACTGCACAGGATCAACATGATCATCTGGTCCCCGAGTGGTTTCGGTTGCAGGGTGGGTTAGGGATGTCTCTAAGTTATAAACAATGCATATATTTATTCATTTAAACTGTAGGCAAGGCAAACCCAGGTGAAAAGACTGGAGGAAAACCAGGCTGACGTGCTCTGACTTGTGTTGGTCGGGGGTGTTTCCCTACCTGTACAACTCCATCCCACCACAGCCAGTTTGCTCCACTGCCAGAAGGGAAAAGCAGTGGCTGTCCCAGATGGATTTTTCTGCTATACCTTACCTTAGCTTTCTGTAGGACTGTTCCCTTCCCCGTGACCATAACAGATAAAGACCGGTTTTTTAAAGCCGTGGCTGAATTGACTGGCGAGTTCTCTGCGCTGTTTGCTGGACTGGCACTTTTTGCCTGAACCTACAATAAAAATCATAGAAACAGTTATGACTACAGACTACTGAGAGAAATTGCTGCCCTTGCCCATCATCTCCTAGTCACAGTGTCATCCCCTTTGCACTGAAAAGCATTTTTTCAGTGACATGCCAATTTCAAAAAAATACCAGGGGGGTTTGTGGTGTGTTTGGGTTTTGAGAACTCAAGTAGAGGTACAGAACAGGTCCAGGTGGTGAAGATCTCCATTTCATGGGAGACAAGTTCCCAAGATGGAATTTAGATGCCTGAATCTCCTTCTGCAAAAACCATCTCTTAGCTCAGCCAAGTGCAGAAGGAGCTGAGTGCAGACCTGCATGGCTCTGGAGGGTGTTGCTCAAGGTCCCACAGGAAAATATAGCCAGTCTTCTGAGCCCCAGCCCCCTTTCACTTCCCCATTACTGCTGTTACCTCATTAGATTATTATTACATTAGGTATATTATATATAATAATTAATACATACATATAAGCTATACATTTATATAAGATTGCATATTACACTAATGATGCTATTATTAATTATTATATTTTTTTTAAGCAGGCTGATACAGTGTGACTGCCTAGATGCCAGAAAGCTGCTGTGCATCCCAGGGGTGCCCCACGTACCCGCGGGGCTGTGTTCTCCAGGTGGGTGGTGTCCACCGCTGTGCCCAGTGTCACTGGACCGGACTCCGCCTTCTTCAGGTTCTCCTTCACCTCCACCAGGCTCAGCTCCAGGTCCACCCTCTGGCTTTCCTTCCTTTTGCATTCTTCGTCTATCTCCTTCAGCCTCTGCTCCAGGCTCTTGTCTGTGAAGGGAGAGGAATCTTGGTGCCTGCTGGGAACCTGGGGAGCTCCTGAGGGCAGTAGGAATCATGGCATGTCCTGTACATTTCCCTTGTGTTTTGCCCCAAGAAGGACTGTGGCTGTTGCTCTAGTGCAATCTGGGTTATGTGGTTTGGCTCAAAGGTTCCCCCCATCCGTTCTGGTCCCAGTAGGGCCAGGTTCATTGCCCCTCTTTCCCCACAGCCCCACCCTGGCTCATTTCCACACATCCCACCTTGCCCTGCTCTACCTGTGCTGCCCCCAAGCATTTCCTTCAGCTCCCGTCTCTCCTTGCGTAGCTGAGTGAGCTGAGCCCGGATTTCATCCTTCTCCTTCTCCAGCCGTTCCTTCTCCTCCGTGAACCGTTTTACCTCTGCCTCTGTCCTGTTCTTGCCCAGCTTGGTTTCTACTGCTGCTGCTGGAAACACAGCCCACCAAAACAAGCTCAGTCAGGGGAAAAAAGCAGGAGGGACAAAACCTTTTCAGGTGCTCGAAAACAAAACAAGTGAGGGTCTGGAAAGTCACCAACCACTAGAGTCTCAGCACACAGACTGCTGTGGAGCCGAGGCTAGTCAAAGCACAGGGCACCACCTCTCTTTAAGCACCCTCGGGCCACCTGAGCAGCCCACGCACCTGGCAGTGGCATCTTGGGCCGGTGTGCGGGCACCATCTGGGGACTGCCCGCTGGAACTGTGCCCGCTGGCACCTCGGGGGCCGCCTGGGGGAAGGCGATGTTCTGCTGCTGGGTCTGGATTTTGACTGCAGGCACCTGTGGCAGAGCCTCCTCGGGCTCTGGCTTCTCTGGGTGTTTCTGCAAAGGAGAAACAGAGTGGAATGATGAGGTGTAGGGAACTGGCTCACTGATTAAGCCTGGCCCCACAGTTTGGACAGTACCTGCTCCAAGGTCTCTGTTGCCTTAGTACAGGGCTCAGCTTCCTTAGCCATGGGGCCTGTCTCGGCTGTGCTTTCTGGGGCAGCCTTGTTGGCAGCCCTTTCTAAAGATGGTGAGCTCAGGGGTGAAGACTGGCATGACATCTTGCCAGCACAGTGTAGGAAGGACTTCACTGGGGTGAGATCCAGATACACTCTGTCTTGGTCCCCCTCCAATTTGCTCTCACTCTTGGGTACTTCTTCCTGCAAAAGAGACCGTCTGCTGCAACCAGAAGTACAAGAAACATCTCGCTGCAGAGCAGCACTATCTCAGGCAATCTGGAGTATTTTCCAAAAATCTTGGAGGAACTAAAACCCCAGTCTCTGAGTCATTCCACAGAGGGCTTTCTGATGTACTGAAGGGAAGGCCCCTCCTGTTTTCCTTCAATAGGTCTCTCTGATGGTAGCAGCAGCCCCATGCAAGGATATCACACTGTTGTACATCCAGCAACCAACCCCTGCCACATTCTTTGCCTTTCCTGAGATAACAGTCCCATTCCCAGCATGACCCTTTGTTCTTGTCCTTACACACAGGAATTGCTCTTACAGGCATAAAAAGGAATTTTGAAAGGCAAGGCTCCAAAAAGCCCACTATCACCAAATAATCCATGCTGTTTTCTGATGAAAACTGGGGAATTTTATCCCAGCTGCCTGAGGATCCCTACAGCCCCTTTCTGGAAACCTCTCTCCCATTCCTTACCAACTCCTCTCCAGCACTTGGTTCTGCTCCATTGCAAAAGCCATGATTTCCCCAGGGGCTGGGAATCCCCTTCACCATTGTTGGGAAACCCCCCCTTTCACTGCTGGAGACTCCCCGTGGTCAGATGTTTGCCGTGGTCCCCCCAGATCTCCCTGCAGCAGGGCCTCCGTCTTACCACAGGCAGGTCTGGCAGATCCACATCGTCGTACAGCTCATCCTGCTGCATCCTGCCCTTGGGCAGGTTGTCGATGTAGGCGTTGGGCTCAGAGTATTTCCTCTGCATCAGGCTGTGAACAGGCAGCAGGAAATCCCATCAGGAGGGATCAGATTTGCTGCGTGGCTCTGCAGTGCTGCATTTTTGGACATCTGAGAACACCAGTCCTGAGGTCTGGGCAAGGCCAGAGAGCCAGATGCAGGAGAGGAGACGGCAGAGCCATACAAAGCAGTGTGATCACTGCTGCTGTTGCCTGTTAAGCAGCACCCACCAGAGTGGGGCTGTATTTCCCCTCGGCTCTTTCCTTTCTTGCCCAGCCCTCAGCCACAGCAGCACAATCACCCTGCCCCAGTGGCATGAGGGACTGGGTGGCTGAGAGCCCAACCTACCTTTGCAACAGCCACCCAGGCACGTGCCCCATGGCAAGCTGCAGCTCAGGCCAGATGCACGCTGGTAGGACAGTAAGTGCCCTCCTGTCCCAGGAGAAAGTGACCGAGCTGCAACTGTGAATTTACCCCCTATTCCCATGGCAGCCAACCTCCCACAAGTGGAGAGCCCCCTGCTCTGGCTTGCTTCCCCTCTACCAGCCCCACGCAGCCCCAGCCCGTTACCCCTGACATACAAGAAGGAATTCTTCGCAGCGCTCACAATGCAGGAAACCCTGTCAGCATCCACGTAATCGTAGGTAAATTCCTCTGGGTCTGTTTTTGAGCCTGACTCCGACAAGAGGAGGCCCAGCCAGTGGCCCATTTCCTCCGAGGACTTTGCCTGCAGGGTGATCAGACAGACAGGACAGGTTGCAGCAGCAGTTTCTCTGCACTGACAGGGCTCATGCTGGCTTAGATTGGGTAGGGAAGCATGCTGGCAATCCCCTGGGCTTCCAAGGGGAAAGATGAACTGCTGGGTATTTGTAATAAACCTCAGGCTGCATTAAAAGTACAGCTCTGTGTATGGACTGATTCAAAATTTTGGCAGCTACATAAATGCAGTTCTTTGCTCTGCTCCTTCCTAAAATTTCTAGCTGGTCTGCATTTTCCTTTCAGTGGTGATCAACTCAGCAGTCTACAGGAGAAGAGAAGTCTCTGGGGCTGGAGATGCTGGCAGGGAGCAGCTTTGGGTGAGGAAAGCGTGCGGGTTTTATTTTGCACCAGCAGAGTGCAGCAATGGGATTGCCAAACCAGGAGACCCGAGCCTGCGAGGTCCCGTTGCCAGAGCACAAACCCCTTCCAGGGCTCTTTGCAGAGGGGAGAGGGGAAGGGAAGAGTTTAAAGCATCAGAGTCCGTTGCTTTAACGTGGTCAGTATCAAATTCCCGGCTGCAGTGAGCAGTCTGACATTTTGCAACACGAAGAGTTAAATTCTGTGCCATGAAGTCAGCTCTAGCAAATAGTCACACGCACCTCCCAGTGCAGGGGACTCCACCTGAAGCAAGAAGCAGCTGGCTGATGCAGCCACCTTTTGCATTGATTTGAGGAGTCAAACCAGTAATCACAAAGTAACATTCAGGGCAAGTGAATAAATATACACTTTCCAAACTGGAAAGTATATTTTAAGCTTTCAGTCTATTTTATTTAGCAGAGACTTCAGTCCCTGGGAAGCCTGCCAGCCAGCCAGTCTGTACATTCAGTCTGACATTGAGTCTGACATCCCAACAAAATACAGATTATTCCATTCACAAAATGTTAATTTTCCCAGCACCTCTTCTTCACATCTGTAATTGGGCAAAATTTCTCAGATACAGACATACCCTGAATCAGAAACTAAACAAAAACATCTTCCAATTTCACGGCATGCCCTTGAAGTCAGTTGTTTAGCTATAAATATTCCACCCACTGGAAAAATACAGGAAATTGCTCACATTGTCCACCTCCTACTATAATCATGCTGTCGTCAGAGAGAAGTAAGATTAGAGATAAACAGTCCTGGATGCAGGCAAAGGAAAGTAACAGATGGAGGTGAATTCACTTGCACTTTCAGGGGCAGATCTGTGGTAGGCTTACTTGGGATGCGTGACCCACGGCTTTGGGGCTCTGTTGTCAAAAGATGAAGTCCTCTGTTCCTCCTAACCACAGCCTTAAATCCCTAAAGTGGCATTCTTCTCATCTAACATTAACCATCTGCAATGCCCTCCACAGAACTTAATTATCCAAGGTTTTCCTGCAGTCGGTGGAGAGAGATGGGAATCTCCAGAGGACCCCATGTCCCACCCTGAGATGAGTGCCTACGATGAATAGGCTGAATGGTCCTCTGGAGGTCCTCTGACACAGCCCAGATTACCAGGGTGGGACACACTCTAGGTGACCATAGGCAGATGAACCAAAGTCCTGCTCTTCAGGTTCTGTTCTGTTGGACTGAGGTTTCTCTGGAGGTACTCATTGGCATTTAGATCTCCTAAGGTACCCAAGCTGATGACTTTAAGCAGAGCTTTCTTGGAAATGTACACCCTACCTCCAAAACAACCCGTTCTTCCCCGTTGTGCAGGATGCGGAAGGAGTAAAGGTGATCAGGGCTTGGCTCTGGGATGATTTCACAGCCTGCCAAACTCAGGGGCTGCTGAGCCAGCTTGCTTCGGTTCTTGTCCTGGTAGAAATGGAGGTGCCCATCTTTTATCTGACACCACCGTGACTTCCACTGGCTGTTCACCAGCACATTCAGGTAACCTGCAAGCAAGCACAGCTTACTTAGACACATTTTCCATTTAATCCATATTAGTGTACGTGCATGGGGATATCTAATTTGTAAGTTACGAGATCACCATACAATGCAAAGCCACAGGCACCAAAAAAGAGCAGAAGCACAAAGACAAGCTGTCCTATCCATACAGAACAGGGTGAAAAGGGTAAAAATCTTTTGAAAATGAGACCCTTGAAATTCAGGATAGGTTTGGAGCAGCAAGTTGGCTGCAGATGGTTGGACAAAGTTGGTCCCAGGTGGTAAATACAAGCTGACTCTCACAACTCTCCCTGCAGGCTCCCATACCCTGGGCAGCACAAATGCCCTGTGTGTGCATGTCTGGTATTACCCACCCTTCCTCTTGGGTCACTGTGTGCGAGCCACAGGCACCAGAATCTGCATGGGTTTACTGGCAGGACCACCTGGCACAGACACGTTTGAGGAGGATGGTGCCTGGTGCTCGTCCTGCCCTGCACACTGAGATCCAGCCCTGAGACAAGTCCCTGCAGAGGGAATCATGCTGCCACTTACTTGAAGTCTCCAGGGATCTCTCTGGGCTGTCCAGGGAGCTGGACTTCTTCCTCCCGAGGTTCATCAGGTTGCTCAGTTTCAGGCCAGTTGTGCCCTTCTTCTTAACTACCAGAAATGAAAAAGACACAATGCGTGGCTTTCCCAGCTCCCAGCCTGCTGTCCCAGCTGGGGGTCCTGCCCCCATCTCACATACGTCCCTTGCAGAGGGCAAACCTACAACTCAGGGACAGGCTGGAAAAGCCCAGGGAGTTCATGAGCAAAATGGGACCAGCAAGCTCAGTTAGGGATTTGTGGAAGATGCTAATCTGTATTGCTTTACACGTGAGTTAGCGCTGACCAAAGGCCAGTTGCTGCAGGAGCAGTGGGAAGTGTTTGCACAGCTCTTGCTGTGCAGGTACCAACCTCCCTTCACTTTCCTACACCACAAGGAATTTAATTAAGAACTATTACCCATAAACATTTACTGTATTCAAGTGTTTTCCTCTCTGAAACAGGGACGCAAGGTGGGGAGGGGACAAGTTTATGTCCAAAGAGCCTCTTCAGCATTTTCCTGCTGAGCACATCAGTCAGTGTGTGAATAAGGCTGTGGAATCAACAGGTAATCCTGGTAAGAATATCAAATTCCCAGGCAGTGAATGCACATACAGATTTAATCAGTTCTGTTTGAGGTGGCAGTGGCAGAAGCTACAGAAGCCCTGGCCCTATGCAGGGTCAAGGGCCCGCTTTCCCTGTCATTCCCAGGGCGAGGTTTTACCATCTTTTGTCTCAGCTGTCTCTGGGTGGCCGTCGGTGCTGCTCCCGCTCTCGGAGGCTGCAGAGTATCTCTCGGACACCTCCAC
Source organism: Eulacestoma nigropectus (assembly GCA_013397775.1). Classification (NCBI taxonomy): domain Eukaryota; kingdom Metazoa; phylum Chordata; class Aves; order Passeriformes; genus Eulacestoma; species Eulacestoma nigropectus. The sequence goes on from VZTE01005203.1 coordinate 23,707, forward strand.
CTGTCAACAAGCACCAGGCACAAGCTCCACAGATGCAGGGGACCCGTTCTTCCAGCCAGAACGTGCTGCAAGGACCTTTTTCCCCCTCTCCCATATTATGGGGTCTCACTCTCTCTGTAGCTGATGCTTTCACCCAGACATCCCCAGCCGGCTCACTCATACTATGCCCTTCCCATTGTTCCTGAACATGCCCCACGCCAGCTGGGCTCGCCTCTGAGGAGTCACAGTGGCACCACTGGTGCCACCCTATGGCCTCTTCCCCTGCAGCCTGGCTGGTGGGGGCATTTGACAGTCCCTGTAGGGGGTGTGGGCAGAGGAACTGGCCAGGTGCCCAAACAGGTCCCTTTTGGGTGTCTGCCAGAGACTTATGAAAGTTTCTTTGTCCTCCCAGTGTTTTGGAACAAGCTGCTTCCAGGGGAGTGTCACCTAAACCTGGACTAGAGATGGCCCAAGCCCTGGCATCCAAGGGTCTATGTCCCTCCCAAAGCTCTTGGTGAACACAACCATCCCATTGGATGAGACAGCAGCTGCTGCCCTAGATAGTGGGGAGCCAAGCACTGAATTAGTCTGGGAAGGGAGATTTGGCAACAAAATTAAGATGCAAATGAAAATTAGGATGGCTTCAAGAAAGCTTCTTTTCAGCAGTACAGGGGTCTGGTTACACTCATATCAGTCTTCTCTTAGCTAAAATTCAGGCACCTACACTACTATCTATTAAAGGAATAGGGCTGAAAAGTTTAAGTGCTCGTTCTGTCTGTAGAGACAAGATGTACCTTTGGGTAACTGAGGCGCTGCGAGTCTGGGATGTACTGGTTGCCTTCACTGCCTCCTTCACAGAGCAGACCACTCGTCTCCTGGATTACCTGTGCAGAAGGGGAAGCCAAAGCCTGTGAGAGAGCTGCAGTAACAGGATCAATCTCCCCCTGCTAGGACAGGCAAAACCACATCAGTCTGGGAGACCCATGGTTTACTGTCCCTGTGACCCTGGGGACTGTCCTGGTGTTGCATCAGGCATCCAGCAGAAATTGCTGGATCCAAGTCGCTGGGAGAGGCTGCCAGCAAAGGCAGCCCTGGCGTCTCACAGCCCCGTGGCTGTCCTGGGCTCCAGGAAGGCTCCTCCTCCTGCTGCTGTCTCAGGGGAAGGGCCACATTTACCCCTGCCCTCAGCCAATTCGTGCTGGGCACCCACCCCAGACATCCTCCCCTGCCACAGCAGCTGGGCTGGGAGGTCCCCACGTGGCCTCCAGCACACTGAAGGCGGCAGGGAGCTGAAGGAAGAATCTATCCTGTGATATGAAAATGAAGTGGTATATTTGTATAAAGGCTTGCAGTGAGGAAGGGAGCCAAAGCACGCAAGGACAGGGCTGATATAAGATCTGGTCTCCCAGCAAAGCATGGGAGCACCAGTGGGACAAGTCCTGAAGGTGTCACTGACCCTGAGCCACTGCTCTGCCTGGTCTTTACTCTGCAGCCCCAGCACGATGACATCGGCGTTCGTGGGGATGATCTTCAGCTTGTGCTCTTTCTTCCTCACTTGTTTTTCCTTGTGAATGACAGTGCAGCCCAGCAAATTCACATCGAGCTGAGGGTTGTGGTCTTTGGAGCTCTTGTAGCACTGGGGAAGGAAGATGGGAGCAGGTGAGAGGCAGAGCAGGAGCCTTCCTGGTCACTGGTACGAACCCAACCCCGTAAGTGACTCAGTGCAGCCACGTGCATTGAGTACACTGAACACAAGGAGCTCCTACAGTTCTACAAAGCTGTGTCCTAAAAAGTCTGCACAGACTACACACAGGACATCCCTGTATGTACAGATTCACACTCATCTGACTGCATGCATCTATAATCTAAAATACCTTTTATTGACAGAGGATCAAGTATGTGGTTAGCCTCTGGGATAAGTATCCCTTCTGCTCAAGCACCTCAAAAAGTTTCCCCAAAAAGTATCCCCAGACATTTTGGGGGATTGGGATTTTGGCCACAAGTGTGTCCTTGTGCCCCCTTCAGCAATCCCATGCCCATGCGCCTTCTGAAAATGGAATAAGATCCCAGATCTCCAGGGACGTGGTTTTTGAAGCATTGCTTCTAAGGGTACTTTGTTTTTTGCCAGCTGGTTAACATGGTCTGAGATGCCACTTCCTTCCCCAGCTCATAAAACCAGATTATTTTAGATAGAGAGTAGAGGATCTACTCACCAGCAACCTGGTGTCCTTGATAACACACAGCTGTTTTGCCCACTGTCCCAGCCACTTCTTTCTCCACAGGAAGGCACAGATGCGGGCGTCCTTCATCAGCTCAATGGTGGCCTCCGGGGATGGCCACTGATGGGTTGCTGACTTGCCTTTGCTGCTCTCCTCCTCATCGTAAGATTCGTAGGAACTACTAACGGCTTCACCATCTTCTATAACAAAAGCAAAGCTCTATCATTAAATCCATTTTGAGAATAACTCTGAGTCAAATGCTTCCCTCAGCCATGCTCACACATGCACAAGCTTCCAGTGCCGGGATGTGTCTTTTGAGGCTCTCCTATGGGAGGATAATTAATAGGAAAATTACCCTCATAGATCCTTTTTTTCTTTCTAGCCCAATATGAATCTCATTGCAGTATTTTGTGCCTAATAACCTCTGTTAGCAAACACTCAAAAGACACTTCTCAGTTGACCACAAATTTGAGAACATTCCCTTAGACATTTCCTGATGTTTGCTGCTTTCCCCCCAAAGATGCTTTTACTACTTTCCACTTCAAGCCAAACACGCACAGTTTTTAAGGCAACAGCAAGCTACAATCAGCCCTTGTCCTCTAAATGCCAGAAATAAAAACGGTATTTGCAAGGCCATGCAGCAAGCAATGATCTATTGTATTTGAGATGTCATTCACTTTCCCTCTCTGGTCTAACAGGTCCCTCTCTCTCCTCAGCATCTAAAGGGACAGCAAGGGGCTTTGAAGTAATACATTGTTGCAGCACCAAAAATTAGTCATAACTGGCAAATGTAAGGAGCAGTAACAATACTTTTTACGTCCATTCTTAAATGGATTGCTACGTTACTAGGATGATTTGGAATTTTCAATACTCGGCTCTAATGCATCGCAGATTATTGGAGTTTTCAAGCTAATCATCGGTACCAGGCTCATCAGAAACACTGAAAATGTTCCCCCTGACTGCAGGGGGATTTGCAGCGCTCTGCTGGCATTTACAGCTCTAAATCACAAGATAAGCTCACAGAGCAGGATGGTAAGATTTGGGCAGCATCTGTGTAGGGTTTTGCATTCTTATCCTACCAAACAGCATGGAGGAATATTGTTAAGTTTCTCTCACTAGAATTTAATCTAATTTGGATTCTCACCAAATCTTACTATCTACATAAAAACAACATTATCAGATTGGTGCAGATTAAAAGAAGAAAAGCAGTCAGAAAAGAGAAAGAAAAAGCCATTAGGAGCTTCACTGAAGAACATTTCAGTTGGGTTTATTTGTTCTTTAAATAAAAGGAACTGAGATGCAGTAACAAAGCCACACTCTTACCCCAGTGAAATCTCACTCTATAACCTCCTGTCAGAGAGTGAAATATTGTAGTTTATGACTTAAAACATTTTTCATGAAGGACTTTTAAAACTGTATTACAAAAGCTGCAGCACCCTGAATGGGGCTCTGAGAGGCCCTGGACCCGCTCGCTGATGAAGATAAGATAAAGGGCTGGGGGAATTCACAAAGCATGAGCTTAACACCTCCAGGGTGGGGACCACAGCCCCAGGGCTATCAGCTACAAGGCTCGCACAGACCCCCCCCCCACCGCAGCAAAGGGTGGGGGGAGAGAGGCTTTGGGTGTGTGCTGGAAAAGCCTCTGGTGAGAGGCGCAGTGACCGCCCATCCTCCGCCGTGCAGAGGAGCCCAGCTGAGGGGGACCCTTCACCCAGGGGGGGAAGNGGGGAAGCTTATCCGCAGCAGAGGGGGTGACGTGGCCCATCAAAGGACCCCCCCAAAGGGGTCCCCAGACCCTGCACCAGAGCACCAGAGATGATGCAGCAGAGCCTCAGTGTTGCAAGGGACAGTGTCAGGCTGGCCCCTGCAAGGGAGACACGGGGGCGTTCCCACCTGCCCAGAGCGTGTATTAATCCACGGCACTCTGTACTCTCCGGCGTGTGGCCGCGTGTGGCCACAGCACTGGGGGACCCTCACCACCAGAAGAGCAGACAGAGGGGAGCAACGAGACATCGCTGGGACCCCTGGAAGGGTGATATGCTTCCACCTAACCCCTGTCACCTCTCCCTGTCTCCCCCCACAGCCCACTCACACTTCCTTCTCTATCTCCTTCTTTCTTTTCTCTTTCCTCCTCTTTGCCTCTTTTTGCTATTAAATAAAATGTATCAATTTTTTTGGCACCAACATCTAACCTCGTTTGGTTTCAATCTCGTTTTTGGGAATAATTTGAACCTTCTAAGTTCTTTCCGGTTTATGCATAGAGACTTAGTTTTCTATGCTCTTCTGGGTTTAAAACCGGATCGCAAAACCTCCCTCAAGTGATCAAAACTGCACCAATTAAACAAACTTTTTAAAAAGCAAATACTCCCTTTCAAAGTCTCTGAATGGAGCACACGACTGCCTCACCATCTCCATACCCTCAACGTATCAAACTGTCCATCTTCTATGGGAAAACTTTACCCCCTTCAGTGCATTCTCACTACGCAGACCCTTTCTGCAGAGGGTCCACAGGCACCCTCTGCAGAAATTCAGGTGGAGTAGAAGTGTAGGGGTTTCTCAACCCTACAAACACCAAGAAGCTGAACCTCTGCACTGCTAAGGGACCTTTCCATATGCAGCAGCAGCAGCAAAGGGAGCTTGCCTAAGGGAGCCTCATCTTCCAAATCTCCCTCCTTATCCACATGGGGCTATCACTAACCACCCCTCTGGCCCTTTCTGGAAGTCTCTGGTGCCCCTCACCTAAGCAGTAGGTCTCAGGCTGCCACCTTACTCCTGAGAAGCCCTTGATGCTTTTCTGTGCATCAACGACAACCACAGGCGTGGCTCCTCATGAGATGAGCTCTTCCCTACTTGAAGAGCTGCAGCTGCTGCTGGCCTGGTGACACTGCTACAGCCTCATGAAGGAAAGGCGTTTACCCGGCTGTGCAGCTGGCAAACTGGGACAAGCCTTGCCTGGTGGCTTGCGACAACCCTGCGGTCACTACTAAGGCTCACTCAGTCCTCAGTCACTCAGATACAGCTCAGGCATCGGTGGAAGCCACAATCTCAGATGTCTTTATCTAAATCCACCTCTGCTTTCCTGTGGGTCTTCCCATGAGCTCCCAGGGAGCTAAACCAATGCCATGATGCAGGAAGCTCCAATCATCTCATACTCCCAATCTGGCTTTGCCCCAGCGGAGCACCTTCAATCATTCACCAAACAGCTACTTGCCAATACAGCCAGCGTTACCACACATCAGCTCCACACCAGCAACAGAACCAGGGGGATAAAGGCCAGGGAAGTTCTCTTCATTGTTGTCCTAAGCACGGGGAAAGCCACAAAAAATAACACCTTGTGCGTAACAGACAGGGAGAGGTGGTTACCCTCCATGCATGTAATAGGCAAATCCAGGGGGAGGTACCTGATAATCTTTGCTAAAACTGAGTTTTTGGGGGGTTTTTGGGGTTTTTTTGTTGCTGTTGTTAAAAAAAGGCACTTCAGGTTTGGAAAGCATGCCATACCCATTGTTATTGTGGCATAAATAACGCCCTCAGTAACCTGCAACCCTGGCCTGGGTCCAGCCGCAGCAAGCCTACCAAAAAGACCTGCACAGTCAAAAAGAAAGAGAAAGGGAGACAAAGAGAGAAAGCCACAGATAAGCAAATGCAGAGAACAAGGGCGTCCATCCCCTCGGCCAGTGAGGCTGTCCCATCCCTGCACGCCGCAGTAGGTAGGCTCAGACTTCAAACAGGGGCAGCGTTTTCAACCCATTCCCTCAAACAAGGCAATTCTCTTTAAAACAGAACCATCATCATCGTAATTAAAAGCAGGCAGGGCCGATGAGCTGTTCCAGCCAGAATAATTATTGCTCAGTTGGCAGCCACGTCGCCCCTCTCGCGTTTTCACTCCGCTCGGTATCGCACCCTCCAATTATGCAAAGGCTGCTGATAAGGGTTTAATACATTTCAGCCCGGGAGGGAAGGGAAGCAGCAGCCTCTGCTGGAACTGGAAAATGAAAGGCAGAGCATCCCCAACGGAGGGGCGGGAATGCTGCTGATGAAAGATGGACCCCGAGACTCAGCGGACTCGCCCGCCTGCTTCATTTTAATTAATTCACCCACGGTTTGCTACAGTGCCTCGCAGTCCCACCCCTGATGCTGCACGAAACTTCTATCTCCTCATCCCATCTGGAGGCTTGCTTTGATGTCCTTTCTTGGCAGTGCACCCACCTATTTTAGTGGTGTTCCTATTTTGGTCTGATTTCACTACGCCCATTTGTTTGGGGACACATGGGTGTCTTCCAAGGCTCATGCTGTACCACTGTCAGAAACAGTACCACAGAGGGACTTTTCACAAGAGCTTACAGGGACAGGACAAGGAAGAATGGATTCAAACTGAAAGAGAATAGGTTTAGTTTAGATTTTAGGAAAAAATTCTTTACTGCAAGTGTGATGAGGAACTGGCACAGGTTGCTCAGAGAAGCTGTAGATGGCTATCCATGGAAGTGTTCAAGGCAAGGCTGGCTGGAGCTCTGAGCAACCTGGTCTAGTGAAAGGTGTTCCTGTACATGGCAGGGGGGTTGGAACGAGATGATCTTTAAGGTCCCTTCCAGTCCAGACCATTCCATGATTCTATGAAACACTACCAGCAGCTCCCTGGACTGCCACCCCCCTCCCTATCCAGCTTGTGGGGAAAGGGGGTGGGCACAGAGGGCTTGGCGGGTTACTGGGGTCAGGCTTTACCATCTTTGGCCAGGGCAAAGCCATGCATGTCCAGACTGCCCTTTAGCAACTGCAGTCACACCAAGGTCCCAAATCATTTGCTAGCAGTGAGCATCAGTCTGTGTAGGACAGGTACAAAGTACCAATGACATCTGATAGGGCACGGGGTGGGGCAGGGGGAAGGGATGGGGAGCTTTGTGTTTGTTGAAACAAAGGGTAGGACAGGGACCTGTAGGTTTGCCCACATGCTGCAGCCTGATCTCTTGAGGCAAACCAGGGCACCAGCATCGCTGCCCAGCCTCCCCTCTGCACAGCACACCACACTTCTCCTGAGCCCCCGCAGCCCCTCCTGCCACATACCTGCTGCTCCTCATCTCTCCCTGCTCCAGCTTCTGGCTCACCCCCCAAGGAACCACCTCCAAGGTGAGGTTGCCAAAGAGCACAGAGATTCTCATGACACTGCCCTCCTTCTCATGCAAAACATACTTCATAGCACACTGGGAGGTTTGTGTAGAAGGGACGTGCTGGGGTCTGCAGAGGGGACCGGTGGCTGAGCAGTCACAGGATGCAAAGGCACCACACACCTCAGTGGTGAGGAATCACTGGAATCCTCTGCCCCATCTCTGCTGGCTTCACAGGCTCCTATCTCTACTTACAGCTGTGATAGTGCTCAGTAAAACACGGAGTCTGCTGGTGCAACAGCTGTTCACAGCAGCCACAGCCAGCCACACAGAGCTGCCTCATTTTGACAGTACTCCCATCATCTGAGCTTTTCTCTCTTTTTGCAGAGCTCTGATCTCTCATTTCCTTAGGCATCTGACCGGCCTAGATTTCGGTGGGTGGGTGTATTTGTGTCTCTGAGCAGCAGGTTACCAAGGAAAAGCAGAGGTGGGAGCTGGGTGTGCACTCATCGTTCCTGCCAGCCAAGTCTCTGAACTGAGGGTGAGTTTATGGAGCTGCCTGGATAACACAAGCTGGGTATCTCAGCATATGGATCCATGGCTGTACTCCAGCTAATCCAGCATATGTCTTTTTATGCCACGGCTCTTAACATGTTATCCACTTTCCCAATGTGCAGCAGGGGGTGAAAAGAAATCTCCTTTATCTTACACTGCAGGCAATTGGAACCCCCTGCCTCGAGGATGAGGCTGCAGCACTCTGGGCTGCCCCAGCTGCAGGAGGGCTTCACAGGGCACCACAGTCCTCCCCTCAGCCAAACAACCCAGAGCTTTTCAGCAAAACACATGGCAGAGCTGCAGGGGCCTCTCCTCTGCACCGAACAGCATCTTTCACCCCAGACATGATGAGCCTGCACCTTTTGCCATATGAGCTGGGCACCATCTTCCTGCTCACTGACACGAAGCTTCAAAGCCCAGGAGTTCACACTGGGGCTGGAGAGGACCCAGCTTCTCTCAGATGAAGCTCAGATTCAACAGCCAAGGGCTTAGATCCAAATCTTTCACCCTTAACTCTCACTTCTTGGCTTGCCTCAACCCTCCCCGCTCAGCTCTGCCCATGCCATGCACTCTGCTGCAGCCAAGGCTGATGAGCAGAGATCTGCTTCTGCAGCGGGGTGATATAATCTATCTCGTGTGGGCTTAAATGGATTATAAAGCGATGACAAGATCAGCTCCGCTATCAGAACAGAGGAAGGCAATCTCTCAGTGAAGGGTGTTCACCGAAAGGATGCAGGAATACATCGTAAGAAGTGAGAATGTGGGAGCTCAGCCTGAATGCAGCAGCCTCCTCCCAGAGGGGTGGGGAGCCCGCAGGGGACAGGCATGGGTGGCACTGCTCAGGACATGGCACTGCTCCAGGACACGGCTGGGAGTGCTGCTGATGAGCGAGTGTGCGCAAGGGAACCCACACGCTGTCCCCTCACACGAAGCGTGGCTTTTACAGATGGTTAAACTGCCACAAGAGACAGAGCTGAATAAAGAAGCAATTATAAAAATGGTTATCACTCCTAACAGACCAGCAGAGCCATGGATTTTGAGCCCCAAGGGGACAATTAGAGCACTAGGACACGAATGCAAGCCACCACAGCTTCACCACTCAGTACTGAACAGAAACTTGTGTTTGACTGCAGCCTATCTGCCAGAAAGGCACCAAGACAAGAGAACCCACAATGGTCTGTAACATTTTACAGTGATGTTATATTGACCCAAGCATATTACTTACTTCTACAGCGAAGTTAAAAATTGGAGTAATTCAGTAGTCTTTGCTTTCCAGCTAGAATTAAGTCTGTAATATCAAGTTATATAATCAAGTAATATCAGGGAGATGAGCAGAAGAAAACAGATTTTTTTCCCAAAAGCTGTAGGAAATATCTGTGCTTTCATTTACTGATTCTCATAAACCTCATGTCCTCCATCTCCCACATGAACCCCCTCCCAAGGGTTAGCTGGGATATACCATTTACAGAGATGTCATAGGGCTCAGCCTCTTCGTAATAGCCCTCTGGGGATTCAATCTTGGGGACCGGAGGTTGTTTTGTTTCGAGAATCTGCAGAATAAACACATAAAAGAAACATGCTTTAAGGTAAAAACAGATCCTTGAAAACAATGGGACATCCTTTTTTATTTTTTTTAGCACTCAAGTGCATCCCAGTGGATGAGATCTTTTAGATGTGGTACAGTTAGCTCAAATATAAACTGAAATTACTGTATAATTGCATCATAAATGTTACTTTCTTTCATGTTGCTGAAAGACCTGGGAAGATCAACTCATAGCAGCAGTTGCAACCCATTGGCCTTACCCTGAACTGAGATTTCTGCCTGCTGCACTGACCCCCCTCAGCTGCCCATCATAACTGGGGGTGGTCCTCTGTGCTATGGATTATCTTATCAGGGAACCAGAAGGGAGGACAACTGGTGCAACCCTGGCTTTACACTGAAAGCGTAACCTGAGCAGTCTCTGGTCCTGTCTCCAAGTCTCTGACTGATAGAAACCAACAGCTAAAAATCTCTGCTTTAGGAACTATACTGGAAATCTTTAACTGTGCTCTTAACAAAAAATGAAGGAAATGGATTAACAACACCAATGGAAAACAAGCCTTTGAAAAGAGTCCAACTGCTGGAAAATCCCCGTGGTGCCTGCCAAACCCCTCCCTAAACACAAGCAAGGGCTGGCAGGAAAAACATGTCTTGATCCTTTAGAAATACCAATACATGAGGGAAAAAAAAAGTTACAAAACAAACTTTTTACTTTTCAGGTGATTCACACAGATGTTGGACATGAGACAGCAGAGCAACAGCACAAACAGATCAGCAGGAGCTGATGTTCTTCCCAAACACCTGACATCCTTTCTCCCACCCTGACCTGACAGCAGCATCCCCCTGTTCCCCAGTGAGGCGTCTGCTCCTCACCGAGGTCACACCACCCCCAGACATGTGACAACAGGATGCTCTGGCTCACAATGCTTCAGCTGACCCGACTGAGGCTGTGCACACCCTGACAGGATGCTCAGGGTTAAAGCCCCACTCCCCCCAGCAGGAGGGCCACAAAAGCAGGTTGCTCTGCAGAGAGAGCAATGTTGGAGGTCACGAATCATGCATTGTGCCAGCCCACATGATTGCTCCTGGGGGCTTAGAGAAGAGGGGCCAGCTGTGCATCAGCATTGCAGAGCAGCCTAAGGCAAGATCAGTCCATTTGCAGGTCATGCCAGTGCCATCAAATGCAGGTGCAAAGCTGCCCATCCTGCCCCGGACGTTTCCACCAGCAGCTACTGGTGCCCAGAAGCAGAAAGGAAGCTTTGAAGGAAAGGATTTTCTGGTGAGCAGCTGCCCACAAAGGGAAGCTGCTGAGCCTGTGGGAGCGAGGAACTCTGACCACACCAAAGTCACACGTCTTTTCCCACGTGGGCGAGCTGCCCATGGCTCTGCCAACCTCCCAAACTCCTCCAGTGCTAAAACTCCTTCTTACGTGGGTCTGCCAGATGCTGTGAGCAGACTGAACTTTCCTTCCAGAGCCATGCAGAACACTGCTGGAAAACACCTGCCCTCCGAACACTTAAAAGGTTTAGGAACTTCTTGTGCTAATGTGTTACATTAAAGAAACAAAAACAAACCCAGTCACTCCAAGGCTTTATTTAATCCCTTCCCTGGCTAGGAAATGTGTCTGCAATTGCCGTCTGTGGTGGCCTCCTGCATGTAGCCAGCTCACTTTGTGCTGTGGCCATAAACAAATTGCCTACACAAAGAAATGCTGTGGGTTTTTTTGACACCATCCCACAACTGTCAGGGAAGGGGCTGCCCTGTTTTGTTTCCTACAGACAATGAAAGCCAACAGGGACTAGGTGGGACTGCACCTTGGCTGCCCTAGAAGGTATTTGTTTTGTCTCCTCTTTCCCTAGGGGCATGGAGTTGTTTGCTCTCTAGCTTGAGTCAAAGGGTATATATTGTGTTATTCAACCAAGCTGGCCCTTGCAGAACATTTGCCTGTTGCATTATGGCACAATGAACATGCAAATATAACCACCTTGGGCGGCTGCATCCGTACCACAGGACTTTCCCTGTGGATGGTTGCAGGAAAAGGCAGAGCTGCCAGGGCTGCAGCAGAGAGGTCACCAGTGCCTGAGCCACAGCTGGCAGAACTCGCTGTTTAAAGGTTGTTTTGGGACAAATCCAAAGACATCAGTGGGATCCAGGTGGGCCATCCCTGTTGGGTTGCCTAATGACTGCTGGTGCCAGTGGGTACCAGGGACAATCTGCTGTGCAGAGCTTTATCACCATATTTCTTCCATGCCTCAAAAGGCAAGTGCAGAGCAACACCACAGGGCAGCTGAGCGTCACCAAACCACAGAAACCTCTGCAGAGCTAAAACAGATTGAATCTGAATCCCTCTCCTAACCTCCCAGGGTCTGTGCAAGGAGTTGTGCTCCACCCTCCATGGCCCACGTGGCTGTGGCTCCTGCCTGCACTGGGAGCTGCAAACGCAGACAGGGAAGATCCATTTCCCCCTAACAGCAATTTCCACTCATTAAAGCTCTCCCCAGCCCCACTCCTTGAAGGACGCTCAGATATCTTTGCTGCCAAAGCTGACTGACACTCAGCTGCTCGCAGTGAGGGGGTACTTGACTGCTGCATCCAAGGGAGGTTAGCTCCAGTAGCAAGCAGGTGTGAGAAGGTAATTCCCAGCACAGGTCTGGGAGAAGACAGGTGCCTTTCGCAGCTAAAATCCAAGACTTTTTTTCTAATTCCCTCGTTTAATTTCCTGATTGCCCAGTCAGAAAGCCAGGCTGCACCAAGCACAAGAGAAATGCCTTGGGTACACCTGGCTGCTGCCTCCCCAGTGATGCCTTCATTCCACCTCCTGCCCACTGTGAAGTACAGAGCTAAACAGAGATTCCTGCTCTGGCCACTGCCCCAGGGCACTCCAGCTCCAGCCACCTGCGTGGGCAGAGCCCTCTGGGGCTGGAGCAGCTCCCGGCAGGCAATCACGCTGCATCCAAGGGTTTGTCAGCTGCATCCCATCCTACTCCTTGTTTTCCCAGCTCCTCCAGCTAACTCCAGCTGAGCCACACAGATCCCTGGGCAAGAGCCCTGGGGCCTCACCCTGCATCCTCCCTCCTGGGAAAGGAACAGATCCTCCTTTGTGGTTGATGGATGCACCACCCCATCCCTCCCCCCCTCATGCCGCCTCCTCCTCCTCCTCCTCCCCATGCATGCTCCCTGCCCTCCTTTCCTTTCACATCCTGAAATCCCAGCTAACAGCAATTCCCACATTGCATCAACTACTGAACAGCGACATCCAGGGTCTCGAGGATGACCTGTGTCTAGGACAGCTGGGCTGGCTTGCTGGCACAGAGACAACATCCCACTGAGAGCTGATGGTGTTTAACTGACTTACAGCTGCTCTACAGAAAAATCTACAATGCCAGCAACTCTCCCCCACAGACCTGTGGGCTGCACAACCTGAACACCACCAGCAGCCAGTGCACAGACACCACCAGGTGCTCCAGCTGTGAGCAAACCTCTGGTAATGGCCAAACTGAGAAAGGCTCTGCCAGCAAGGGAGGTCCTGGTACTGCCCAGGGACCACCCCACCACCCTGCAGCTGGAGGATTTCTGGCTTTTCTACAATCATGTCAGCAGCCCAGGCACAGCTCATTCACAACCCAGGAGAAATTTCCAAAGCAACAGCTGAGAGTCATCACGACCTCTGCTTCTTGGAAAACCTCGCTTCTCCTTCCTTGAGCCTGGAGTGCCATGCACTGGGTGTGGGTGCTCCTGGCAGGGAGCACAGCCTGATTTGCACAGTGCTCCTGCACACTCACAGGGAGCTCCCACAGCTGCCTGCTCCATCTGTGCACAAGCTTTGGGAACCACAGGGGTCTCTGGGTGTCCAGCCACCCCAGGCCACCATCCAGCTGCAACACCTGCACCAACCACACATTGACCCGCAGTCTTTGTAAACATGAAACATACAGCTGGAAATCCTTAGTTCAATGTTTTATTAGTATTTTTAAAATAAAGCTCACCAGGACTCTTGGTCTCACTAACATACACAGGCAGAGGTCTTTCCACTCAGCTATACTGCACAGGACATGACAAAAGTGAAGCCTCAAGGGGTTCAGAGCCCCAGGCTGAGGCAGTGAAAAGCAAAGGGTGTGAAAAACTTACCTTTGGAGGGGGGAGGTCTGGCAGGCTCTTCTGAGGAGGTGACAAATGCAGTCCCGAGTCTCCATTGGTCAGGGAGTTTTTCCGGTCCAGCACTGCAAGGGAGAAACAATTATACAGATGACATGTGGCATCTCCCAGCAGAGCACTTGCTACCCTGGGCAGTGCTGGAGCAGCAAGATGCTATTTCAGTGGGAAGCAAAGTGACAATTAAAGGCAGGGCTGGAGGGCCACCATGTCACTTCAGGCCACAGCCAGGAATGTGGCACTCGGAGACCCAGAAAAAGAGCTGACCTCTGGTTTTAGGGCATGTTTTACCTTCTGGAGGGCAAACTGTGAAGGCCAGACCCACTGCTGAGACTTTAAAGGGTCTTGAGAAGCAGCACGGGCAGACACTACACAGTGTCTGGAAATCCATGGCACTTTAGGTCTTGCTAGCTCTGACCCCCGCTGCTGTGAGCAGACAGGTCAGTGACTGTCTGCTCCTCTGCTACCTTTCCCAAAAAATGGATCTAGCACCACCCTGCTCCCAGGGCAAACTGCAAAGGTGGCTGCCTAGCTGAGTGCACAGTGGCTTATCAAAGCCAGCCATGATCAGCAGAGTAATCACTGCTCAAGGGAGGGCTGCTCTTGAAGCAGCCCAGGCCAAAGGCGTGTATGGGCACATGGCAGCAGAACTGCTCCAGGCGATCCGTGTCTGCCCCTGCAAAGTCAGATTTTCCAAGCAGTTGAAAGCAGAGTGATTCAGTATCTGTAGGGTACATTGAAGGCTCAGAAAACTTGTGTTCAGTCCTCCTTCTCCTACCACAGAACTCCTGGGTGGCCTCAAACAAGTGCCCAAATCCCATGACCTCTGAGATAGTGCAATGATGGACATACCCCTTCCTTCTCCAGCTACACACGCCAGCACCATAAATCACAGACTGTTTCCTTACTGGGGTGGGAGGGAAGGAATTTTTTCCCTAGACAAGCATTAACATTTTGCAGGTGTCCTCTGATAAAGATGTCTCTCTAAAACCTGCAGTTTGAAAAGGATTTCGAAAGGGAAGGAAAAAGAAAAACCATCCAAAATCCTGCTAGAATTCATATCTGTACTAACTATTACTTATCCGTGCTCTTTGTTCCTTGTAAAAGTGAATGTCACTGGTATTTGGGCTCAGAGGATCACAGTGTCCACACCAGGAGACCTTCACACCAGTCCCACCTCCCAGACTCCTGCCCCTTTGTGCTGACTTCCAGAAGGAGATGGCATTTGGCTCGCTGATGAGCCCTGTGGACTCATAGGGTAGAGACTTGCTGTGTTTCTCAGGTAAATGAGATCCAGTAAATGATGGTGCCTTCATCACCCAGTGCAGGGAATTAAATTACTGTGCCACAAAAAGGCATCTCAAAAGCAGTGTCAGTTCTGGCTAAATCCTTACTGATGAAATTGCAAGTAGATACACGAAGCAGGGAAACACATTTTTGTGCAGAAATTGCATATTTTAAAGTTTGGAGGGGGGAATTTCGGAGCTGGTGTACTATCAGTTTGGAAAGCATTACACCCTGTGCTGCTGGAGCACACCTGAGCACAGCTGTTGTGGGGAAGAAACTCTGCAGAGCACAAGAGGTCCTGTCAGCCTCAGCCACAAAAGTGTGGTCCCCACATCCCATCACAGGCACGGAATTGCAGTAGATGAAAGGGATAGAGGGAGTTGCACAATCACTGGAAGATCGATATCACACCAGTGAGCACTTGGGCCCCCCTCCACCTGCTAAACCTGAACCTGCAGGCACCTCTCCATCCAGTTACAGAGCAGGATCAGGGCTCCACACCCAGCTGCAGCTGTGGCTAAGATCCCATACATGTGTCTCACTGACTTCAGCACTTCCAAATAACTCAGAAGTTTTATTTGGAATAGGGAAGTTGTTGAAAACAGAAAGAGAGAAGTGCCAGGTCCCACAGGGAGTGACTGAGTGGGCAGGGTCATGGCCTTGATAGGGAAAAGTCTGAAATAAAAGAACTATCTCTAAAAATAAATTGTCTGAAATTCTCCCTGTGTTTGAGCATGGTGGATCAGTGCAAGCTTTGCTTTATCCACCCAAATGAGAACTTATATAAAGAGATGTTTCTGTTGCTGCTCAGCTGCTGGGAGCTACTGGGAAGTTGTGTGATCCTATTATAGAGCATTACAGCATCACCCAGAGGGCCCTGTCTGGAGGTCACACTGGGGCTGCACGTGTAATCTGGGAGGACATCCTGTCTTCAGAGGCATTTGAAGTTAGCCCAAGTTTGGCTGCAGGTAGTTTAAAGAACAAATCAAACCAAATAAACAAAAAACCCCACCACAAAGCAGTAAAACCAAAACAAACAACTGTGGAAGTGGAGCAATCCCAACTATTGCAGGACCAGCACACCAGCAGCAGGCTGCACTGATGAGTCCTTGTCTCATCCCTTTAGATTAGAAACTCTGGGGTAGGATCAGCCCCTGACTAGGTGTGCATTAAAGAAATGTGTGTCACTAACACTCTCACTCCATGCAATTATCAGGAACCTCTTTCATGGTGAACTTCAAAGAGGAAGAACATTTTTAGACAATTTGTTCTTTGTCGTGTTACGAATTCAAAACCTGGGGAATCTAAATTGGAAATGAATATTTTATCTACGTTTAATTTCTTGGCTTTTACTCTGCAGAACTCTCACAGCCCCGGGAGATGAAGGTGCTCTGCCCATGCAGATGGCGAGGGCTGAGCCCTGAGAACTCTCCTCTCAAGGCTGTGACAACACAGACCCTCTGGGCCAGAGCAGAGCAACACAGCAAACAAGAAATACACTTTCAAGGTCTCAAAGATGCAAAAAGTGACTTGTTTTGTGGCCAAAGAAAGCATGAAGGCTTCCTTAAATATTTCAGGCACTGGAGCTTCAAGCCTTAGAAGGCAACGTTTTTATCCCAAAATAACGACCTCCAAAGTGCTACTTCCAGGAATAACCTCGCAGTGTTGGCAAGGACCAGTATTTCCAAGGGAATGTTATGAAAATGGCCCTTCCACAGCAGCAGCTGCTTCAGCCCTCAGAGCTGCCAGAGCAAGGCTCTAACCTTGTGTGCCTTCATCACCCCATCAGACACGACAAAACCATTAATCTTCAGCTCCCTACCTTTGTCTTGTTTCTCTTGGTCGCCCTGCTGTTTATGGACTGTCACTTTGTTCATATAGATATACTCCTCATCGCCACCTGCAAACAAAGGGAAAAGTGAACTCTTAATCCACAATGTTGCTTTCATGCTGCTAAGTTTTTCCACAAAGGCAGATGTAAAAAGTGTCTCCGCTGAGCACACTTGAGGAGAGCGCGTTGGTTGAGGCAATGTGCAGGAAAAACCCCAAGCAGTAATAAAAAGCAGAAAAATTAAGTGCTTTATAGTCAGGAAATTCCGTAAGTTAAAATTTCTACTTAAACATTAACTTGGACGAACAGTACATCCTGTGTATCTTACAAAGTGGATTAAATAAACTTAAGGTTTTATAAGGAAAACAGAAGGGATCAGGAATCTTGGGAATCCTTTGCTTGTAAAGCTGGACACATAACTATAGTAATTTTACATAAACAATTAGAGGTCACTGCAAAAATAAACTCAGTTTCATTTTCTCCTTCTAATTTTCATGTCTCCTCTTCCCACCAGCTGCCAGGAAAATGTTGCTTCAAGACCCTGTAGCAATTCCCATGACAGCCCACCACCCCATCCTCAGTTTTCCTCATCTGTACCGCTGGACTTGGTGTAGACTTTCAGAAGGTCAGAGAGGAAACTCTTCTTCACCACGGCAGTGCTGCTCAAGTTCTCCTTGTCCAGTATCCTCAGAAAATCTTCAAGTTCTGTGAGCAGCTGCTCGAGAGCTACAACAGAAACAGAGACAACTGTTGGCAAAGCAGCTGGGTGGTGTGTCAAAAGGGGACATATATTAATTCCATGCTTTCCAAGATGCTTTGCTTTTTTCTGCCCAGGAATAGCTCATATTTAATTTTCCAGCTTGAACCCTGCCCCTAGCTTTGGAAAGAAAGTGGGTCCCAAACCAAAAAATCTCCAACTTCCCTTAGTCTGTTCATACATCAGTGAAATCTCATGTAAATACCTATTCTTCTTCTATTGGGACTTCTTGCTCAAGCAAAGAAAACTTGGAGAGATTTTGAGCATCAGGGCTGAGATTACACGAAAGCAGCTTGCAAGGTCTTGACACATGCATCTTGAGTCCTAGCAAACATCATTCAAACCTCATTTGGCTTGGGATCTACCAAAGGTCCTGCTTTTTGCATCCTTTTTCTAAGCCTCCTCTTCATTTGGGAGAGATGGGGCCCTGGCAACCTGGTCTAGTGGGAGGTGTCCTTGCCCATGGTAAGGAAGTCGGAACTAGATGACCTTTAAGGTCCCCTCCAGCACAAACCACTCTACAGCTTTATGTTTCATTCTATGATTATTTCTCTGTCTGTATCGATTTGAAAATGTTTATGCGTGTATTCCAAAAATAAAAGAAAAGAAAAATCCCCCCCCCCAATACATAAATCACAATTCAGTAACTGCTGAAGCCACCTTGCTTGGTCAGTGACCACAGAGACCACTGTATCACGTGAAACTGAAGACACAAGACTCAGCAGCATCTCTCAGAGCCTCAGGAAGCCCTGCTGTACCCAAGACATCCCTGCACACCCAAAGCAGGCAGCTCGGACCCGCCACTCCCCAGCACCAGCGGCTGAGCCAGGCTAATGGGTTTGTTTTCCTGCCGAGGAGGTGCTGCGCAGCCCTGCCACCAACAAATCACTGCTCTGACAGGGCTCACGCTGAAGCAACAGACGCTTAATTGCTTGCTTTTGTTCACACCAAGTTTATCGTGGGCTAATTAGCAGCAGGGGCAGGAGGAGGAAATAACAGAGTATTATGTGGAGAGAGGAAGCGCTGCGCAAGAACGGCAGCGTGTGGGAAAAACGTGCCAAAGCCAGCCCGGACTGTTCCTCCCCTCTGGAGGCTCCCCTGCTACCCCTCTCCATCGCTCCCTGGTGCTACGGACCTGCAGAGGAGATGGGCAGTGAAGCTTGGGTTTGCCACCACCACCCTGCAAGCCAGGCAGTGACCCCTTAGCACTCCACCAGGGAACCCAGGGATAACTCAGGTGGGGCAATGCTCCTTTCCCTTTACTTAGAGCATTTCCACACTGGGTGATCCCATGGAACCCCTGCGAGTCGCAGTTCACACCCATGAACTAGAAAAGTGTTACTGTTTTGGTTTCATAACACTAAGCATCTGAGCATTTCTAGTTAAAGAGCTACCAGCTCCGAGGTCACAAAGAACATTTGTTTAAGGGCAGGAGAAAGCCACCACCTCCTTACTCATCTATCTTTAGCCACCAGGAAACCTGCCTGGCGTAAATACATGCTAGAAGATTGATAAATAAATTACACTCTAAAGGTTTATGTTGCTAGCCATTATTTGAAAAAACTTGCTACTGCTCTCAAACTGAATTAATCTTCACCAGATCGACTGTAAAACAGTCTAATGACTCCAGATCAATCAATAACAGCTCCAGAGGAACCAACCAACCTTGTAGTTATTTACACTTCATTCTATACCCTCTACACCAAATTAATTCTCTTCTGGTCTGATTTAGGAGCAGTAGGGAATGGAAAACACCTGCATCAT
This sequence comes from Eulacestoma nigropectus, assembly GCA_013397775.1. NCBI lineage: Eukaryota > Metazoa > Chordata > Aves > Passeriformes > Eulacestoma > Eulacestoma nigropectus. The sequence continues at coordinate 42,893 of VZTE01005203.1, forward strand.
GCTGTGCCAACTCAAATGTCTTTGCTAGCTGGTGTTTTGCCCAGAGAAAACAAGAATCACTTCAAGAAATAGCAGCTTTTTTTCCCATAAGCTGTGAGGAAACAGGTAGCATTTGCTGATAATAATACTGGATGCCATTAAGCAATGATTAGTGTCAAACCTACTCACAACTGGCTTCTCTGAAACTTCAAGGACCCTGTTCCTTCCAAGTTTAAGGAAATCCCACCTGGGTAAATCACAGCCTTGCTACACTCATCTGCTTCAGTGGCCCACTTCAGAAAATGCAAACTGAGGTCAGGTCCTGCAAATTGAGGTCAGGTCCTGCTGGTCAGGCCAGCTGGACAGGACACTTATGTGTCAGGGATGATATCAGAAGAAAGAGAGAACACCTAACCTTAATCTGAAGCTTCAGAAGTGGGTCAGCTCCCAACAGCTGCCCACGTGGGTGTCACGACAGCCAGTTTGCAGGGAAGGGGGTACAGTTCCCATTCCCTCCTCCACCCCCTGACTGCAGAAAATGACTTTATTCTTCTCCCAGGCATCCACAGCTAGCGCACACACAGGGCTGAGCGCTTATGAATAGCACAGCCCATACAGGAGGTTACATTTTCCAGCCCACCAAAGCTGAACTCAGGCTTCCAGTGACTCAAAGCAGCTCATTTAGGATGTGATCCTGGGACCACAGAGGTCAGTGGAAAGACTCTGTCAGACCTCAATGGATTCAGACTTCAGGGACTCAAGAGAGATTAATTTTGCTCTTCTTCTGCAAGAAGCAGTATATAAACCATCTGCTTCCATGCAAGTATCTCTCTGATCTCAGCTGGACATCCCCAATCCAAACCTGATACCTGCAAAAATAAACTGCCATTGACCATTCATTCTCTCCTATCAGAGGAAGAACAGGCTAATACTTATCAAGAGACTGATGAATATGAGAAGTAAAATGAATTAATACGATAAGGGTCTATAAGATCCTCTGTGCAAGGCACTATCACAGCAGGTCCCAGCAGGTCAACAGGACAAAAAACAATTGAGAGGACTTGTACATGAAGCAATCTCAGGATTTTGAGTGCTGGAAGTCACTGCTTGATCTCAGCTGAAGACCTATCATGCTGTGGTGGTGATGTACAGACCACGCTCATGGTAAAGCCAGGCTGGTGGCTTTTCAAAGCAGCCTGAAACAAATGGTTCTCCCTCCAAGCTGCATGGTTTTGCTGTCCTAATCTCAGCAGTTTAGAAATGAGAGCACATAAAGAGATGATTCCTGCTCTGCAGGCCAATAGTTACAGATGCAAGGAATGTGTTTGCAAAATCATACGGCTGGGAGCGACAGGATGAGAGATCAGAAGCAGATAGAAACCCAAGTAACAAGGCAGAGAAATTCTCAGATGCTTTTTTAAAACCTTTTTCCACTGCTACATTGCTCTTCTCAACTCTCATAGCACTTCTTTGTGACTCAAGTAATATTTCTGGCACCGCCTCAAATAAAGACCTTCATAGATCTTACAAAAATTCAGCCCCCTTCAGAGAAAACAGAGGATTGCCTCTAAGGTTAAGATAGTCAGAAAAATTCAGAGGCTTGGCCAAGGTGACTGTGAATAGCTGCACTGAATCCAGTCCTCTCGAGCACCAGGATATGACCTACTCCAGTTCCCTACAAAGCACAGCCACAGACCTGGGGTACCATGAGAAATCACAGCACAGCTCATGTCATGTTCTTCTCCATGGCAACAGACATCAGTAACTGGATAAAACCCATTGGAATTTCTCAACACACAATGGAAAGAGGTGTAGGAGCACCACAGTCAATGGAAAATTTGAGTGATTTGCATCTGCAGTGAGGGGATGATCATCACTGAAAGGATGGTACTTTACTGTATAGAAATATCACACCTTTACTGATGTAATAAGGACTTTCAGGGTTGGGAGGTACAGTCAGAATTACCAGCTTCTTCTTCTTGCATGCACTTAACTGGATGATGAGATATGTTCTCCCTTCTTTCACTCCAAGACAATGCAACCCTTTTTACAGAAACTCCTGGGCTGCCCCTGACCACCACAGGCTCTGTCAGTTTGAAGGCTGCAACTCTGGTCACAGCAATAAGCAAAGAAATGCTTTAAACACAACTGATCTGTTCCAACAGCAATTCAGTGGCAGCAGGACAGCACTGAAAAGGGCTTCTTTTGGCAGGAGTCTGTGCCTTTCTTTGCAGACTGAAAGTCTCTTGCATTGCAGCAGTGTCTATCCTAGTTCATGTGAAGCTAGAGCCAAAAATGAAACAGCTTGCAAAGCCCTCATTGAGGAAGCACATTCCTTGAAAAAGAGCTGCCAATTTTGCCTGACACCAAGGTCACTGAAAGGTAAATGACCATTAAACTAGATTATAAAAGCCATTCCTACCAATAACCACTGATCTCTGTCATTGTGCTACAATAACAACCTATGTCTACATCTAATTACTTCATGTCTTGGCCTTATGAGAGAATGGAAAGACAGGCTCTGAATGAACTTCCATTCAAGTGTTTCAGTAACCACTGGGCAGGACTGTATTAGACCATTTAATCTAAATTCAATTACTTATTTTATCAAGGTAGAGGGGCCCCAGCCACCGGACAAAGAACTGTAATGAGATATATACTAAAAGACAAACTCTTTCCTCTGCTGAGATGAGAGGTGAAAGATAAGGAGTATCATTTGCTAACAGGAAACTAAGGCATTGGGAGATGAAGTGATTTGTCCAAGGATATGGGCATATTCTTCAGCAGATCAGGAATACAAACTAGCTTTCCCGCATCCCAGCTGGCAGATTTTGTTTCCAACCCCCCATCAATATATCTCAAAGAGCTGGGAGATATTCCACCCTCTCACCCAAAGCAGAGTCTGGGTTTGGTACTTCTGGCTTCACCCTTCCTTCCTAGAAGGAGCTGGCCTAAGCGGCTGACAAACAACTCCACTCAGGCACCTGCAGCCTGTGCCATGCCGAGCTTTTTGCTTCAAAAACCTTGGAAACTCCAGAGATGGTAGAACTGATAACTGCATTGCAGTTCATGAAGGAGCCAGTCCCCAGGAGCAGAGGGGTTCCTGAGGAATATCCTGAGGTACCTGCTCACACACAGCCTCCCCAGACTGCCTCCTCGGTGCACTACATCCCACGGCAGCCTTTCAGCCCCCATTTCTCACTGACCAGCCCTGGCTGGCAGCACTGGGATTCCCCAGGGGCTGCTTTGGCAGAAAGCAGTTCCTTTCTAGCCCTAGATTCTTTTTTTCCTTCACTGCATAAAATGAATAGGGCAGCTGAGGAGCGTGCAGAGAGGACAGGCAGGCACAGAGGCAGCATTCAGGCTGCTGAATAGCAAGTGCTGTCAGAAGAGCAGGAGGACCCAGCCTAGGCCTCCTTGGCTAATTTGGAGTCTTACAGTAACAGTTGGGCTTTGCAAGAGGGAAAAGTCACCCACAGTTACAGCTAGAGAAGGCCATTCTCCCCAGCTGTGAGGAAAGGCAGATGTGTGGATGGTGACAGCTGTAACAGCTGGATGACCCCTGCACCGGGCCACCTTCCAAAACAGCACAGCAGATCCTTCCTCAGACAAACCAACCCTCCTCACCCTGCCGGCTGCAAGGTCACGCAGAAGAGCAGTGAAGAAAAGGGAACAGCAATGCTTTGGCCCCTCTGCAGTGGATGCAGCTCTTCTGCCAAGCTCTGGATGCTGCTGGCTTTGGCAATGCAGTGCAGGGAAGGACAGGTGGTAAATGGTTCATCTAAATACACTGAGAAGAAGCAACATCTCTGTCCAATCCCAGAAAGCTCTTCCTCTGAAAAGCATCCCCATCACACTGAAACCCACCAGCATTCACCCAGGGTGATGAGCAGAATAAACCAGGCAAGTGCAGACTAAGGCACTCAGACTGAGTGAGACCAGGTTTACCACCTTGGTTTTGACCATCAGAAACAATGCTTTACTTCCCACACTTGTGCCTGTAATGACTGGACAGGCTTCCATCTTCTTGCTTTTCATGGGAAGAGAATAAAAAGCCCAGCCCACTGTTGTCCAGTTGAAAGGTTTTTTTTACCCACAGAAAAATAATTATGAATATATAAATATTTGTAGAAAAAAGAAGTCTCCCCACAGCAAAATGAGAAGTGCTGTGTTTATCGAAGGAAAACCCACAAAAACCCCCTCTAAGCTTCTGGTAAACAATGGATTTTCTCATTGGAGAATCACTGCTAGATTAAGCAAAACAAAAGGCGAAATTCATAATCCTGAGACAAGCTAAAATCCCTCAAAATAAGAAAACTGTAAAACTGGAGAACTCCTATCAGAGTTTTCCTAATAAGCCAGACAAGTGCCAGACAGTTATGACCACTGTCACAAAGCAGTCTGATATTCAGACAGTGAGTGCTCACAGGGAAGAAAGAAAGAAAAAAAACCCCACCCAGACTGCTTCTATTGATGTACCTAAAACCGGCACCGCTTGGATTCACACTCTCGTTGGGAGCACTAGGCTGGTCTTAGTTGCAAAGTATGATTCATGGAAGGACAGAGGCAAACAATGTGTTTGGCTGGCTGTGGGCTGTGAACTGCACAGATGAACCCAAGCAGCTCTGCGTGGGCTGCTCTGGAAGTTCGAACAAGACTCGTATTGAGAAGTGGCAGCTCCAACCCAGGAACTCTGAACTTTAACAAAACGGCAGCAGAAAATGCACACAAAGCTTTTTTCAGTTAGCTGAGCAAACAACAGATTCCTCTTCCCTCCACTGGAAGGTGGGAAACAGCATCCAAGAAAAATTAAGGAAAAAAAAAAAAAGAAAAGGAAGAGAGAAGAGAAGCAAAACATGAAAATTACCGTGTCACAAGGCGATTTTACTGCGCACTCTTGCATTTTAGTGCCATATTGCTCTATTATATCACAGAAAAGTTTAGGTTGGATGGGACCTTAAAGATGATCTGGTATGCACTGGAGGGTGTATGTGTGACACTTCATGGGCAACATAGTGATGTCTTTCTTTGCAAAGGCTCTCAGTCCTTCCATGACAGAGCAACTGGTGAGTCACTGGAGGTCCCCCACTGCCAAACAAATCTGTTGGATGGCATCCGAGAGATGCTGGCACCTCTCCCCTCTGGAGCATGCCACATCAGCAGACTGCCCATCAAGCTCACAAGATCCCTAAAGCTGTACTAGGCTACAAGCTGCAGGTCTGTGCTCAGGTGATGCTCATAGCCTCAGCAGATGGGAATGTATCACAGAGGGCCATGGAAAACCGTGCTGGGACCTGGGGTGGATCAGACTGTCCCCCTGAGAAGTGCCACATCCTCACTGTGCAGGGAACCAGGTCACAGACAGGTTGTGTAACACAGTAACTCCTGCTGGGGCAGATCCCAGCTAGGAAAACAGCAGGAAAGCAACTAAAGAAACATCAGTGCAGTAGTCAAGAGGGTAAGTAATGTCAATACAAATCAAGATACCTGTCAGCTAAAAAAGTCGGACCAAGTCAGGCAGGGCAGGACATTAAAGACGACACTGTTTTTAAGGTAAATGCCTCCAAGAGCAGGGCCTGGTGGTCTCCTTTCCCAGTGGGGAGGAAAACAATCCCAACAATTTGTACAAAGCAGAAATCACATTTTCTGCCAAGCCCAAGAGTTGAATCCCACAGTGGTGTGGCAGAGACACTATTTCCTCTGAAGCTGCCACCACTGATTCCCTTCTGTCCCCACGGTCTTTTCTGCTGTTCTTCCCCCTTCCACCTTCAGTTTCCAGCTAAGATTGGTGGTTGGTTGGTTTGGGGTTTTTTTGCCTTATGAAGTGTTGCTCTCCCCTCCATCACTCTATGAGGCTGACTTCACTGGGGGGATTCGTGACCATCTGACCTGCAACTTAAAGCACATCTGCTGTTTGCTGTCTAATGTAATGCACAGCTGTACCCAGGAAGGGGCTGCTAAGAGGTGGCTGATCAAACAGAACAGCTGCCTTCAAGAAAAAGAAACACACAAAAAAACTCAACCAAATGCCACAAACACACGGGGCTCTACTGCTGGAACCTATGCAAGAAAGCATCCCACAGCTGCCTGCTCAGCACAGCCTTGCTCTCCTCTGCCTTAGTGCAGTCTTTGCTCCATGAAAGGGGCAATGTGCTCCCTGGACCTCAGCTCAGGTCTTTGCCAAGGCTCCTGGAGCATGGTTGTAGTCAAAACACTGTGGCAGACTTTGCCTCACCCCTGCTCATCACTCTGCATGGCTGCATCCGGAGGAAGGCACATTTCCATCCCTGTCCATATTAGAGAACAGCAGCAGAATAGAGGCCCACAACAGTCCCTAATGCCTGCTGAGCCCACAGCCATGGGACCCCCTCTTTCCCATGGAAAAAGGAAGCCTGGGATACCTCGTTCCCAAAACAGCGAGTTGAGAAAATGCAAGGTCCTGGAGAGATTAACTATCACTGGAATGGTGAATGACAGTCCTGGAACAACACCCACAGCTTGTGCCACTTCAATACAAATAAAGGAGGTTAACTGCCAAATATATTTTGAGATGGATTTCTCTCTTGCAGGCAAGACACAAATTAAAGGAAGTTGTCAGATACACACAGGGTTATGTTGGTTTTTTCTGAGAGAGGACAAGCACACACAAACACATGCACACACCCTCCTAAGGCCTCATATCAAAGCATTTTCCCACCATTCTCTGTTGATTTAATGGCATCATTTCTCCAACAAACAATAGGAACATAGCAAAAGGGGAAAGCAATTATGTTTGAGAAAGCAAAGGCAAGAGCTCTGGGGTCAGAGAGAAAGAGAGACACACAGCCCTGCAGTCCCCAGTCTTTCCTTGCTGCTTCCTCTGCAGAAAGGGCTTTTCAAGCCACGCTGCCCACAAGAGCCAGGGCTGGGCCTCTTTACTGACAGCTGAAAAGCAGAATGACCACACCAGGCTGTTGCACCAGTGCAGGGGAAAACCAGGTTTTTTTAAGTATCCTGAGTGTATCAGGGTAGGCTGGCGGGGCCTACAGCAACATCATTATTGATTGCTAGATTTCTTTCTTAATAATCTTGCTCAATCCCTTGTCCAGACACTGCATGTAGTCCTTATCCACCCTCCTCAAGGTAATCTGGAAGCCTGAATACCAGAAGGGAGGATCATGCAGCTGAGGCACTGAGCAGTGTTGACGCAGCAACATGCAAACCAGAGATGTTTTTTCCTCTGGAAACCCAGTGTCTAATCATCAGCAGAGAAATGTGCTAAAAACCCCAATACCAATATACATCCTCCTCCAACACCCCCCAAAAAAAATCCACCCCAAAATTCCCCAATCTATAGACATCACTAAGGACCAAAGTTCACACTCCCTCCTAACAAGTTTCAAAGCAAACCAGCGTTCACTACGCTTCAGTTTAGGGTTAAGAAGCATAGAAAGATAAACTTCAGGAATATTAAAAAGAGGTCAAATTACAAACCCTCTCCTGCCATGAGTCACCACTGCTCACTGAGTACCTCCCCACAGGGATCCAACATCTGCCACCAAAGGAGGCCACAGCTCCCACTCACCACTCTCCCACACGTGAGGGGAAGGCACAGCTGCCAGACCTGAGGACATTCCTCACTCATATTCAAGCGATGCCACCTTTATTCCTCTCCGACACCTCCAAAATGACATTTCACTGGAGTCAGGGTGGCAGAGCAGCCTCCCAGGAGCAGGCAGCTCCCCTGTTTGCTACAGATTACCAAGGCTGGGCACCACATTAGCTGTTTCAAGACATGTGTGCCCTGTGAGGAAACACCAGTTTTGTCCTAATGTTGCGGTGATGCCCAAAGAAAAAGAGGCTCTGCCCTGCTTCGCACCTCAAACATCACTTTCATCACTCAGCAGATTTCAAATGGGATTTAAGTCTTTGGTGCCATTTGCCATCTGTGTTATTAATTCATGTTGCCAAGAAACTCCCAAATACATTTTCTTAGTGGAGCTTCTTTGTCCAGTGCTCATAAAAACAAGTATTGGTGGCCTTGGGAAAAACAAGTGTCACTCATGGGGAGGATGCTCAGAAGAGAACCTCTCCCAGGCCACCCAATTTATGCAATGGCTGCACACACATCAATCTTCCAGCACAGCTCCATCCACGTGACAGAAGCGTGTCCTGCTAAAACACAGCTGGCATTCCTGCAGCTGCACACCACAAGTGGCAGGAGGAGACACCTGAGCTCCCATTTGTCTCCCTACAGACCCAGGCCCCACATGGTGTGATCTGACTCAGGGAGCACGGATCAGAGAAGCCACGGACCTCTACCTACTGAGATGAACAACTTCTGCAGTGACCAAACGGACGGCTCCTGGTTTGACTCATGGTGACAGCCCTGCCCCACTGCCCATGGATGCTTTACTGCATGGGGGAACCTCTTATAAGGTAAGGTAGAGGTAAGCACCCAAAATTCTCCCAAGACTGAGAAATAAACCTTGATTTATTACCCGCACCCTGAGCTTGAGCTCATCTCTGAGCAGCAGCAAGTCAGGCTCACAGAGATGCCCTGGGGGAAGAGGAGGCTCAGGACAAGACAACCCCATGGCACCTCTGCCACCCTCCCCAGCAGGGCCTGGCAGGAGCCCAGGGGGGCTGATGCAGTGGAAAACCAGGACAAAGACAGGTATTTCTTTTTTTTCCATGTGAATTGGAAAACTTCTCCTTTTCTATCCTGACTGTGAGGCATGGGAAATGAAAGACAGCTCTTAAACCAGTAAAACAACCATTTACCAGATAAAAAAGATTTTCTTACTTTGTCTGTCTTGCACTTTGTTTACATGAATGAGAGCCAGTTATCCAGACTGGGAACAATACTCTGAATTAAACCTCTGAAACCCATTACATAAATATGCCAAAGGTATCACTAATCCTATCACAGATTTAAAAGTTAGATCATTATTTTCATTTACCATTTCAGCAGAAAATTTGTGACAAGAAACTGCTGATGAATGAGTTCAAGCCTTTCCAGCAAATTCAGCTTCCTTGGAGCTTTTCTAAAAGCACTTTTGACTCTTTTATCTCCCTCTTAACACATTTTGGAGGCATCCCTGTAGCTTGGCTATAACCTACCCAGCCTGGCATTTCTCTTTTCTCAGCATTACATGCTAATAAACGCTTATGTCATCCTTGGTATCCGAGGATCATTTGTGGAGCAGTGGTTTGGGATCAGCAGCTCATGCCTGGCTCCCTGCGGCTGGGGCAGGCCACGCCACCCTCACTCCAAACCACACTGCTGTGTTTTCCATCCAGAAGATGAATGGAATAGAGTTCAGCGTTGGCACTAGTGAATTAATAACCTTTAATGAGAGTAATAACTTGAAGGAACTCTCTGTTTACTCAGTGCTTAGTGCAGCCTGGCTAGGCCACCGTTCTGCCTGCAGTGCTGGAAGTAATTCAGTCAGGACACGAGGAGCATCCTGCATGCAGGAGCTGCCCTCGAGACAGTTTTCTAGTACTCACAGGCATAAAGAGATGCATATCCTCACCAGTGCCAGCTGGTAAGGCACAGCCAGCCCAGCAGCCTTCCTGCTTTGCAGAGAAAACTGCTGGCCATTCAACTCGAGGGCCCAGAGCAAAAGAGGAGGCAGAGACATTGCTTTGCCTACCTGTTTAGGGAGCAGGACATCTTGGACATGGCTTAGAGATCACAGGCTGCCACGGCCAACCTCTACTCAACCTTTTGACTTTCCTTCCACCACTTCTGAGCTTAAGCCCCAGCCCCAAAGGCAAAGCCACAGAGCCTTTCAATCTTCTCAGGTTAAGAAGAACACAAGGATTGCTTCTGTTGTGGTTTGTTGCAATTTCATTTGCCTTATTGCAATCTGTTTGCCCAGCCTTTCTAAGAAAGAAACAGGCAGGTGAAGGAAAGACAAATGACTGGGAAAACACTCCCCATTTCTAGGACTAGGCATATTTTGTTGCAGAAGACACTGAAAACAATAAAAAGTGTGGGCATTTATAAGATAAAGTAACAATAATACTGATTTCACTCATTTGTTTCAGGAAAAGAGACAAAAAATAGAGTGAGCAGGAGGAGGCTAGATCCTTGGTGCAGTTGTCCTCTCATCCTTACTTCCAAAGTGGTGAGGGGGGGTTCAGATCCCTCCCCTAACCAAAGGGATTTGAATTCGTCTTCTCTGGAGGCTGCTTCATCTACTTATGTTGATACAGAGGGTGAGAAGCACCAGCTCTCCCACCCAGCATCCCACCTCAAACAGCAATTGCGATGTAACCCCCACGCGTCTCTTTCGGTTCCACAGAAAAGCTTCTACACGTCGTGGGGCCTAGTCCTTCATCCCTTACCTTTGGTTACAAAGGAAAACAGACAATCTTTTGTTTGTCCCCAAAAATGCTTCTTTCAGGCAGTCACCTCAGGACAGCGATTTCTCTCACACTGACACCAGGAGGAGTTTGCTGCCTCCCCACACCCACCTGTGTGACAAACTACCCAAAGGGGAAAAGTGCTTGGCCTGGCAGCCAGGTGGAAAGGGCAGGGAGTGATTGGCTCCATCCCAGCCTTCAGCAGGGACATCTGTCACAGCCACCTGGGTAAACTGCTAAGCAGGTCACACTGTACAAATTGCAGACCAAAACCACAGGCACAAAAGCTGCCAAGCTCTCAAGGGCTGTTCAAGCCATCAAACTCCTTCGTCATGGCATTTAAGAAAGGTACACTCTAAATTTCCTCTCCATTTTGAGTAACACCTGTCTGAAATTTCCATGTGGGATGTGCCAACTTATGGTTCTACAAATTCCCCCTCCTGAGGGGCAAGGAAAGTGCAGGAAACTGTTCCAGAGATGTAGAAGAGAAACTGGACCTATAGAAACCTCTCAGCAACAAAATAATACATTTCACTTTCCCTACCCATGCTTATCCATCCTTATCCAGAGCTCTCTGGAAGCAGTGCTCCAGCACATTTCACCCACATCCTTTGTGGGCCTGTCTCAGAGTAGCTCATCAAAGAGGCATTTGAGGCCCAGTGTTGAGTGTTGCTATAAAGCAGCAGAAGTTAAATCCCTGGTGCAGGCCAAGAGCCCTCAGAGAGGACCAGGGAGCCCATCCCTAGCTAGGTGCAGGCAGATGTAGTGGGGGATAAAGAGAGTGGAAAGAAAGTCAGGCAAGGAAAACACCTGTGACAGCCACATCCCTCAATGCCACATCATCTCCACCTTGCCCTGGGCTGGCTGGGTGTGCTCACACAATGCAGCACCACGCAGAGACCACGCTCAGGTGCTGGAAACAGCATCTCGGGACAGCACAGTGCTCACGAGCTCTGCCTCTCTGCTGTTGTAACTATCTCCATCAAACTGCACAGTCAGCTTTGGGAATGCTTGTTAAGTTTGTCCTGCAGACCTGAAAAAGGCTACTGTGCAGTTAAATATTTTAGGGATTTTGTAAAAGTCCACTTTCTTCATTTGCCCTTCATCACAGGCAGCCTTTTAGGTCAAAGCACACGATTCCAGTGATGGGGCTGAGAACAACCTTGGCAAAGATACACACCCAGCACTCACTGATGCTCAGACTCTGGTTTCACCAAGATGTGTTTTTCCCTTAACACACCTCACTGCATCCAGACCTCTGCTTCCCAGCTCGGCCATCATCCTTTCCAGATTTTCTGCCCTATTTGAGGTGCCTGCAGGAACTTGCTCTCCTGGCTGACACAAGGCACACTACCTTTCTCGCATGAGTCAGCAAGCAGCAACAGGAAAGCCGTTCTTTGTACTTGAAAAAGAATTAAGTGATTTTGAAGCAGGGGAATGTTTTGGACTAGTTAGCTGACCAACAGCATGAGCGCTTCAGAAGAGGCTGCATTATGAGAAGCAAACTTCAAAAGGAGAAGTGACAAGGCCAGAGTGTTTGTGGTGCCTGAGGAAGTAATTAGAATTTAAAAGGGATGCAGATTGGACAAGTACAGTAGGCTAAGAAAGATGAACTGCTGCCAAAAAAGTTTCTTTAGCTTTCCCAGCTCTCTCTAGCCTGCACTAGAAATGAAGTTTCATGAATATCTGTCTCAAAACATTTTTACAGAAAACCCTTGCAGTTGTTGAAAACATGAGAAAGATGCCACCATCAAAAGCGAGATGCCTCCTGCTCCCATTTCTCTTTTCAGCTTATTAATAGCTGTCTTGCTTTCATCATTCCCAAAGAGGAGAGGGTTTCTGCAAACCTCTCAGAGATAAGACATTTCTTAGACAAGGGTTTTGTACACAGCACAGATTATGCTCCTTCATCGCAGGGTTGGATTTTTTTTTTGGAAGCAAAGGCTTCGAAGGCTTGCAGGGTCAGTGAGCACTGGTGTTTGCTCTGCCAGTGAGTGACCTGCCAGGTCAAGAGCACTGCTCCAACTGGAGAGGTGTGATGTTAGTCAGAGATCAAACTGCACACAAAACTCGGTGGTTTCCAATCACCAAGGATCATTGCTAAATTTCTGCTGCTTTGAGATCTCTGCTATGGAGGCTTTGAACTGGTGATTCAAACAAATGTGAGGCTGCAACAGCAACACCACAGCAGAAATGTCTGTTCTGGTTTTCCCCAGCAAGCTGAAGCAGCTCACAACAAACCCAGCATTTAGCCACTTCCACCAGGAGGTCTCAACACTTCTGGGAAAGCAAAGGCCAAAGCTAGAGGTCTGCAATAAAATCCAAGGGCAGAAGTGCAGCTTTGGAGTGAAGCCAAAGTTCCACCAGGACCATTTGTTCCCAACATCTGTTCTCTACCTGAAGACATTAATGCCCATTTTCTTGAACTTTTTCCCTACAGTAGAGACTCAACAGTTCATATTCAGACAGTGACAGAGGCAACTGAAATGAGTCAAACAGTTCTTCAAAGCCAAACACGGCTCTGTTGTCTCACCAGGTGCAGGGGAGATATGGTGAGTCAGGTTGGAGGAATGAGCTCCAGCAGCAGCACCTGGCACAGCCGGTCCCTTCCGACTGCCCTGCTCCCAGCTCAGTGGGTCACTGCAGATAAGGCTCTCAGATTGCTCATCTGTCAAGTGGGCAAGGAAAAAAAGATTGCTGGGAGTTTGGCAAGCTTAAACAGGCTTCCAGTAACCCTCTGAGGAAGCTCACAGGATGTCATAACACAAAGTATTTACTGAAAATTGTCTCGGCATTCAAATGCTCTTTATGTATTTAGTTCAAGCTGTGTTGGATTCCATCTGCCTCAGGCTTGTGGGTGCAACTATAATCTCAAAGGAATAAAAGTTTTCACCCTATGATGTCACTTATGCCCAAAGGTCTCATGGGGACTTTCCTTCCCAAGCTCCTGACTCAATTTTGAGGGAAACAGAACAATCTTTGTACAAACGCAGCTACTCCTCATAAGAAGGTCTACACAGGGTGCCAATAGTGGCAGACTGGCAAAGCATCTTGCTATGGAAGTGAAGACACCACTTCAAAATTTGCTCCAGGAGATACCAGTGGTACCACGAGCCACCATGAACTCTGACCCATACAGAGGTAGCCACATGGGTGTTTGAGCCATGAATCAAAAGCAACTGGACACGCAGCTGCCCGTGCTCACCTCTGCAGTCAGTGCCAGGATTTTGGTGTCAGTTCAATGGGCTGAGCTGGTCTGCCTGGACTCTTGGACTTGCACTGGAAGTTGGAAGGTTGTGTTTAGGATGGTTTACATATGAAAGGAACACTCCTTTGAGGGCACAGAAATGCTTGGAGGACACACAAGTATCGCTGCACTGCTGTGCAATCACCACAGATGTCTACTGGAGCTGTACCTCCATCTCATATAGATCTGTGCAGCCCCACTGAAGCCTACCAAAGTGTTTGAATTTATGCCCAGAGAAGGATATTCTTTTATCCGGAAACTCCAGGTTTATGCAGGCACAAATGGACAGTGCAGAAATTTCCCAGTTCACATTAGATGCAGATGTCCAGCTCTGGGGATTCCAAAACACCAGAGAAAAACCAAGATGAAAGTGAAACAAATGCAAGCTGCACTTTTTATTGAAACAGGAAACCGCAAACCGCTCCATGTTCCATGGGAAGCCCAAACTTTGGGATTCTGTTTGTTTTGAACAATAAACCCCACCAGGTTAGTGGAGCCCTCCTCAAGGGTGGGAGGGACTGAGGACCAAAACCAAGCTCATATTGTGCAGCACCACAGGCAACTCCTCTGCACATTTAACGCCAGTTCCTCTGGAGCTGCTCTCTCCCATTTAAGCCATTCCCCTACACATACATGTATACATGCTGCTACTATACCTTGGGGCAGCAGCCCCTGCAAAACACAGGCAGTGACCTCTGAGGCTCAGGCCTGGGGACCTGGGATTCCTGGACGCTACCATCACCACAAAGGCTGTTTTTGATCAGAAATAGCAGCCAGGACCTGAGGAACTTTCATGAAAAATATTTCTATGCAGCTTCACTAAGAAAAAAAAAAACAAAGCAAACATCACTGTCCTGATGGGTCAGGATGCAGAAAAACCTTCTCCTTATTGTGTGAGAGAATACCAGGATCAGACTTCTTCATGCCAGTAGAGATCCCCTGGGCCAGACTCATCGGGGCAGTGACTTCATCCCAGAGGGGTGCTACAAAGCCCTTACAGGTCCTGTTAACTTCAGTACCAGACTGAGTTTATGGCCCTTCTGCATTAGCCCAAAAAACCCAAAGCAGCTGGGAATTACCAGGAGTAGCCACAAGACTGAAAACCAACGTTGAAAAACAAACAACATCCAAACCAAGAATCACAAGGCAACCTTGAACTTCTGTTTGGAAATACTTAGGCAGGATGTCTTGCTGAGCTGACACATCTGGTTTCCAGAAGGACTTCAGCTGGGAGCTGTTCTGGACTAAAACTTTTCAAGATGCCATGAGAAGTGGGAAACGAGGAGCCTGGGACAGTCATTCAGCAAGAGGAGGACTTGGAGATGGAGTCAAAGAGCCCCAAGGGGACAATTCCCATGGCTATCCCTGCTCCGCGGGGACTTGGACATAACTTGAAGCAAAGTCCTGTAGTCCCTGCATGTACCAAGTACAGTGGGTGGGTGACGTGAAGGCTGCGTTCAATTCATCTACTTCCCCTAATCCATCACTAACAAGCCCATCTTTTGGCAACTTGGAAGGGCAGACCTGTACAAAGCACTGGTGTGACTGACTTATTGATGGCCCTGGTCCAACTAAAGACGTCAAGCACATGGTTACCTCCATCCCCTCACAGCACATCCCTGCACTCACAATTCACTCTGAAGCAAGTCTGTGGTGGGTTCTGAGCCCATGCTTGGGCTGGGGGAGGGATGTCTCGGCAGCAGAGCAGGCAGGAGCATGCCTGTGCTTAGTCAGTTTAAAACCGCCCAAAGCATCCAGCCCAGCTACAGAGAGGAGAGGAGCTCCTGAGATGTACACAGTGCTCATTCCTAACATATTTCACCTTCCAGTACAGGCATGAAGTAGGACCCAAATTTTCAATGGGACAAAAATATCTTTTCTTTCCCTTGCTACACGAGGTGAGGCTTAGGAGCACCAACCAGATGAAAAAAATGGCTGGTACTTGCACCAACACAGCCCACCCTGCACACTTCCCATTCAAACAGGCATCCCTTCTGCAAAAAGGGGAGAGCTGGGTCTCTTGCTTTGTATTTTGTCTCTTGCTTCCCTAATAAAAAGATCATAAATCACAGCTGGTTTACAGTTCCTCATTATTGTCCAAGTAGCACTAACAAAGGCAAGAAGGCAAACTCAGCACGTACCCAAGGGACCTGGAAACACCCAGCCATTCCCAAAATAGGAGCAGCTTGGCAACTCACAGCTGGAGCCCAGCCGGCCCCCTCTCCCGGCACTCGGCTCTCCCAGGCAGCGCTGCAAGCTGTGGGTCAGGAGGCGCATTCCTCCGACAAAAATACAATGAGAAAAAACGACCTAGAGGCAGCACCAGGCCCCTGCAGAAGCCACTGGAGCTGCACTGGCCCCGCTCATCTCCGGGATGGTATCAGGACTCAGGGACCCCTAGCAACAAGGCTGCTTCTCACGACATCCCTGCAGAGTGCCTGGCACTGCCCGCAGCCCTTAAAGGATGTAAGGATTGTGCTGAGATCCTGGTTGCATCAGGAAGAAGGGAGATGTGCAGCAGCACTCATTAAAAAAAAAACAAACCAAAAACCAAAAAACCACACCAATAAAAGGCCTAAAATCAGCACAAACCCCAACAGTAATCAGCTCATTGCCATAGGAACAGGTTTAGTGTTATGGCAGCCAGACAATTGGGTCCTGTAGGCTGGTGTCCTTCTGGTAACCTTGGGAAAATCATCGGCTTTTAATTACAAATCTGGGGGAACATCGGATATTAGTGTTTGTACTGCCACGTTACATCTTGGCTCTGGATAAGGCTTCCCTTGGCTCCCAAGGTGCTGGAAGACAAACATGTATTTTCTTTTCATTTCAAGATAGCTGAAAGCCACGGCCTAAGCAGTGATGAGAACTGTATGCGATTAGGAATAAATGAATAAAACATTCTTAAACAAACAAACAGAAATCCCCTGGCCTCAAATCCCCAACCAGGACCCTGTACTTCTCCCCTCCACTGTCTCTACTTCTCCATCACACAGTATCAAGACCATGAACCATTTCAGCCTTCCAGGAAGGGGGAAGATTTGCAAACACAGTCTTTCTGCTGAAAACCAGCTTTTCCAGACAAAGCATGGACAGAATTAACAGCACCCGCAAGCAAGGCTGGACATGCAGTTTGCACAAAAAAAAGAAAAAAATCAATCCAACAGTGCAGGGGGAACTGCCTCCCCTGGGTAAATGGCATCCCCAGGCAACTTTACTCATTAAGAGGAGATCAGCTGCCAGAGCAGGTGAAGGAAGGAGAGATCCAGCACAATAAACCAAACCTCCCTGCTCTGATTTTGTTATTTCAGGAGGAAGGGGGATGGAAGGGACTGTGAGGAGGCTGAAAAACAACCACTTAACCCTGAGGACAGAACCAGGCTGGGCTCAGCCCCTCTGTGCCACAGCACAGGCTACTCCACTCCAAAGTGCCCCCAGGAGCAGCCCTGGTGCTCCAACTCTTGCTTACCCTTATGCAAGTGAGATCAAAGTTACCTTGCTGCAGGCTGTAGCCAAGGCAAGAAGCAGCCAAAATGGCCAGGACTGCACAGGCATCCCCCACCAGCACCTTGGGTGCTGTGGGGTGAGTGCAACCAGCCAGCTCAACTTAGCTGTGAGCATCGCAAATCTTCAAAGCTCTTCCCCTCTGCAAGCCTTTTTCCGTGCTTCTGTTTCTGCCTCGAGCTCACGTGTGAGGTTTTGTAAGGAAAAAGAAAGCAAATTAGCCCAGCAGTTTGATGCCTCATCGATGGCTTCCTTGAATCAGCTCCTACTGATCACCTCACAGCCAGCACCTGGTGATCTGGGTCAATAACCAAGCCCGAGGACAGGAACGGGGCGTGGGGGGAACCCACCGTCACTGGCCAAGATCGCCCGAGTGCCGGCCTCTCCTCCCAGCCTCCGCAGCCCTTCTCTTTTATAAATACACACTCAGCCAGATGACTCAGCCCTGCTTCCCCTCAGGATTTACAGCCAGGACACGGGCAGTGGTGCAGGGGAAGGTGCAGGGAGTGGTTTTACACCATGTGAAAACAATGTCATTTGTTTTGCTGGGCACACTCGCACCCTCCAGCAGGAACGCTCCCGCTGGAGAAGCGAAGCTGAGCACGGACCATCCTCCATGAGTGGCTGTGCAAGGCCCCTTGCAAGGTGCATCCTGCACAGAGCTACAGCAGACACGTGGGATCCTGCCTGGCCAGGCCCTTCAGCAGCTTTCCACCAACACAGCTGTGGGTGTCAAAGACACTGACTCAGTATACTGTAATTTAAAACAAAACTAATCTCTTCAGTTAAAAAAAAAGAATCATCCTGAAGATTTACTCCCTTTCCGTCTCCTCCTGAAACAAATCAGAGGTTACCAGGCCTTTGGCTAAGAACTGCTTTGCTGGAGGGATGGAAACCTTGACAATGGTCACACTTAAGGAGTAACAGATGTTCCTTTTCACTAGGAGTCCTTCTTGCCCAGCTGAACTCCGGACTGTGTAGGAGACCTAATGTGGCAGATCCTCTGGTGAGGAGCATCCCAGGGACACTTCCAGACCTACAAAAGTAGATGGCAGCCAAGGAGGATCAACATGGCAAACACTGTGCTTGGCTGGACTGGAGGGTGACCTGTCCAGCAGCTCTGCCCACATCAACCACAGCTGGCCAGGGGTGGGAGCTCACCTTTCCTTCACAGCACAGGAATGGAAAAGAGCAGCTTGGGAGGGCCTGGGAAGTGACTGACCTGTCAAGAGAGACTTCAAGCTGAACCAACCAAATAAATAGAGAGTGTTTTTCCCCCAGCCAAGCAGAACTGCTAACGAAACCACCTTTCTGCATGACACATTTAGCAGTGCTTCGGGGAAATCAGGGAGGCAGTAAATCCACTAGCACAGAAAAGCCTTATCTTCCAGCCCTGACAGCACACTGTCAACACTCAAGATTTTCATCTGTAGAATAGCTTTAGAGCCACAAATTCACATATACCTGGAGCGTTTCAAAAGCAGATCCAGCGGAATGGGATGGGTGTTCATCCATGCAGCTGTGCCATGTGTTATGGGAACACAGGCCCTGCTCCAAGAAGCTAAAACTCCCTTGACTGATACAGACTGTGCCACATAGAGAAGCATCATAGGATGGCTCGTGTGCTCTTTTGTTTAAAAAGTCCTCCTCTGTTACCGAGGGTGTGTCAAACACCAGCACATGTTAGGACTGGACTAATGTGTGCTCCCAGGCTAATGCATGCTCCCCGAGGCTGCTGGCCCGTTGCCACGAGGGCACACTGCTGGCTCATGGCCAGCTCGGGGTCCACCAAGAGGCTTTTTGCAAAGGTGCACTGCAGCTGGTTGGCCCAGCACTTACAGGCAGCTGGGGTTATCCCTCCCCAAGGGCAGGACTTTGCCCTTCTTTCTTGAACTTCAGGAGATCCCCGTTGGCTCATTCCTTCAGGCTAGGGAGGCCCTTCCTAACCTCTGGTGCATCAGCCACTCCTCCTAGTTTGGTGTTATCTACAAAGCTGCCCCTTCAACGAGGTCACTAATACAGGTGGAGAAGTGACTGGCCTCCAGCTGGATTTTGTGTCTCCAGTCACAATCCATTGAGCACAGCAGTTCAACCAGTTTTTGCCTCACTTCACCATCCACTTCTTGGGCTAGTACTTCACCAGTTTGCCTAGGAGGATGTTAGGGGAGAGTTGAAATAAAGTCAATACACACCCACTGCTCTCTTTTCATTTACCAAGCTTGTTGTTGGAGTTTTACACACACCAAGACTATGACATGATAGGGTGTAATAAATAAAGCCAACATTTTCCCAAGCTGTCTGCTCATCAAAACCCAAACGTAAGTAGTAAGGTGTGTTTGGGGTTATTTAGAGTGAGCAACATTGTGTATCTGTGGGTTGTTTGTATTTCTGTTGCAGGACGAAAATACAGAGATAAGAATACCCATGTATCCTCAGCCGGACAGAATCTGGTTCCCTCACCTGTATTTCTAGATGCTGCCTTAAACCAAACAACAGATGCAGTAGATAGATACTGTGCAGGCTCATTTTAATCAGCATTCACCTGCATTCATTTTACAGCAGAAATGCTGGCACTGTGTCAAGTTACATCACACCACTCTGGCAGCATCTGAATGCCTCTCACTAATGCATCAGACTTTCTCTCTTGGCCTTCCTTTCCATGGGGTTAGAAGAACATCTTGTTCAGGAGATTTGTATAGTGTATACAAAAATCATACAAACAGGTTGATGCTTCTTTGTTAAAGTCTTGGGCTCTTGGCCTCTTGCCTGAGCTTCATCCCAAGAGAACAATTCACTCCACATTAAAGAAGCCTTGATCTGAGTTTCACCACTGGACAGGGTTGCTACAAGCAGATTAACCTATTCCAGCCAGAGGAAGGAAGCCAGCTTGGAGAACTCTTACTATACTGACAGCCCCCACAATCTTTATCCCACTGTAAAAGCCACACACGAGCAGCTCCTGGCGACAATAAGAGCAGTCTTGGACTTTCTGTCCTGATACACATGCAGGACTCACAAAATGGCTAAACACAGCTCACATGGCCTTCAACCACTCCCCCTGGGCAAGGGCCCTCTCCGCACACCCCGAAGGCAGGAGTTCAGGCAAAGCATGAACCACAATCTTTTTCTTCTTCAGCCCCAAAATTTAGCCAGTTCATTTACCTGTCTGCTAGCCCACCCACCCACAGCCCACCCCCTTGGACCATAACATCTCAGCCTGGGCACACATTTGAGCTGGACAAGACTATCCCTGTGGCCAAGTACCCCCACTGCATCCTAAGCCAGGAAAAATCCAGTTTTCCATCCAGAGACAGGCTTTAAGAATGGGGCAAACATATTTCTTTTCAATTTACAGCTAACAAAATCCTTGCTTTACAGCAGTCAAAATACTTAGTATAAACTTTTCTCCATGTTGTGAGTGGGAAGAGAGCTGGAAAAAAGCAAATCAGAATAGTTTACTCAGGGAAGCACAGAAATTGCATTTGCTAGCACAAAGTTATTTTGACAGAGAACTTCTGTTTGTCTTTCCTGGTTTAACCCAGCCTGCTAGATCTAGCACCTAGTTTCCTCAAAGACAGTTGCATACTTTCACCAATATAGTGAGAATTTGGTTCTCAGATGGAAATAACACAGATTATGTATACAATCAGTCAAAAAATGTAATTTAGGAAGCAGTTTTTCAGGAAAAAAACCATCAAAAATTGTATTTCAAACACAGACATTAACATCATGAGGGCCTTGGAGGGCTTGGACAGCTCCAGCCAACAGGCAAAGCATAAGAGGTCCTGTGGAAACAGGGACAGTAAATTCCCCAAAATGAGTTTATTTGTTGGCAAAGGCAGCACAATTCCCTCTGATTTATTTCTACATTGAAAAAGACATTCAACAGCTTCCCAGCATTAAGACATTTTCACCCCTAAGTCCAAAAAGGGCTTAGAGCTACTTATGCCCAGTTACTGTACATTTCCACAACAGTGTGGAGGATTGGCAGGCTTCTCAACCAGCTGGTGAGCCTCAAATCCACCAGAATGTGAGGAATAAAATATTTTTCCTCCCAAATTTCTGAGCAGCTGTTTCTCAGGAAAGACACTGGCCAGCTTTCAATGAATCTGCAAAGCTGCTGGGCAGGAAGAAGGCACAATCACTTTAACACTGCTCACAAAGCCAGGGGCGTCTTCACCTCTCTAACATAATTTTAAGAAGGATTATTCCATATCACAGAGAATATTTCCTGAGGCTTTCAGAAATGCAAAAGAAATGTTTAAGGAACTGTCTGGTCTCTTCATGTCATAGTCCCCTCTGTATCTTTTCAATAAATTCACTTTGGGAAACATCAAGGGTATTTCACAGACCCATAAACCTTCCAAACAAGGAACCCATAGAGCTACTGAGATCCATGTGCTACTCTGTCCTCTTCCTTTTCCCTGCCTTTGGTTACACGGCTTCAGCCCTTCCCTGCACTGACAATGGTGTCCACCGTGAGTTGATGATGAGCCACATCAATTCTCATTCAGGGGAAGATATATGTAGCAACAAAAGCATTTGGTTTTTGTTTTGTTTCGTGGGTGTTTTTTCCCCATTAGGTTGGCCAGATGAATCAGCTCAGAGGGTGGTCTGTCAGAGCCAGCATAGAGCAACCAGCAGAAGTGCCTGGCTAAGGAAGAGCAGGTACTGCAGCTCTCCTTTCCAGTGCCTGAGAAGTGTTTAGCAACTCAGGTCCTCCACTGTGATGACCCACTTAGAAACCTCACTCATTTCAACCTGCCCTTCAGGCTCTCACTGGACTGGAAACTGCCAAGGTCGGACTTTCCCACCACTTTTTCTCTCATTATTCTCCCTACCTCTGGCATCTCTTAATTCGAAACCACCCACACAGTTCATGTGACAGCTCCATCCACTAACATTTAACAGCTGACATTTTCCCCTAATTTGTCGATTCAGAGGCATGTTTTTAGACACAGCAACACTCCAGAATATCAAACCTATTTCATGTGGCGAAAAGCCTCTCATGAAGCCCATTGCTTCCCACCAGAAGGTCTCTTCTAGTTACTATGTGCTTGGTGCTCATCACTCAAACACAGCTTCAGTAAGTCCCAGTGCAGTGCCCTGATCACTGTCACAGTGTCCCAGGGACCCAGAGCGTGCACTTCTCACTGCACCCTTACTTGCTGTGTCCTCTCCGTTATCCTCACTTACAAGTCAGAAAAGAAAGCCATCAAAACCCAACCAACCAACCATAAAAAAAATCCCCACAAAACCACCCCACTCTAGAACCTCCCCCCAAACTTCCTCCTGGCTCTCAAACCAGCAGCAAGGATGCTTGGCTGGATTCTCAGGACCAGCAAAGTGCCCGACAGCCAGTGGCCAAAGAAGGACTGCTGCTGCTGAATCCAGGCAGCTTTTCCAGGAGGGAGGCTCTGGCACGGTGCACTCCTGTGCTGCCAGTTCCCTCACGCTGGCCAGAGCACACATGTGCACAGCCAGGACGATGCACTGCTGCCCCTCCTTCCCAAGGACAGGAACACCAACTAGAGCATGCTCATGCCAAGGAGCAGGTTCTGCTGTTCCCTGCACAGCTGCCAGGCTAATGATGGCTTATTTTCAGGGACAAGCTCCAAGAGTGCTGCTGCCGCCAAGCCCTGTCACAACAGAACACCAAGCACAGGACCCTGCCAGGTGCTTCGGCTGCCTGCCCTCCTCCAGGAGCTTTTCTTCTGCTCTGCGTCCCTTCCCCACCACCTGCTCTGTCTCATGGGATCACAGTCATGCTATAGGAAGGCCAGGAAGGTCTTTGGGCAGTTTTGCAGTGCTATCAGTGTACAACACTTCTGGAGTTCCCTGCCCTGGGCACAGGGGACACATCTCTCTCCTCGTGTCAGGTACAGCCCCTTCCAGTCCACAGCTGGGGGCTTTGGGCCCCTACCTGGGCAGGGCTGTTTCAAGGCCACTAACACTGTGGCCCAGCCTGGAGGGACAGACAGGTAACCTGTAGTGCAAAAGGTTCAGACAGGTGGAAAAAAAGGCGTAAGTTTCACCTTGAACAACCAGTATGAGGTACATGTGCATCCTAGGCTCTTACCGTTTACCACCTCATAGAGATCTTCTACCTTCAGACCCCAAATGAGTTTCAGGTTAGGGGAAAGCTTATTTACTTCTGCTGGGTTTGGATTGGGCCCCTCCTAGGTTAAAAAAACCCAACAGCTAATGGACATGCAACATACATGGAGCTTCCACTCCTATTAGCAGGTCTCTCTGAGACAACACAATTTTCCACCCATGCATTAAGCCAGTCCAATACTGACATCAGCTCATTTCCATTGATCCTGATTACATAATAGTGACTTAATTCTCCACAGAATTGAATTTTCCATATGTTTGGATCTTTTGCAGTTGCTACATGACTTCCTTGTTCCCTGCTGAATTTGTAATTTATTATCTTTTTGTCCTATGCTTAAAAAGTGTGGCCTTTGCTGCAAGCAGAAATTTCTACAGACTTTTTGTTCATTTCCTGATACGTTTATCACATCAATTTCCTTCCATCTAAGAGACCTCCACGACTATTCTGCAGTATGGACACCCCTACAGCCCCGAGGATTGCCACCAATTCTGGAGTGAAGTTACGTTTTGTTACAACATACATTAAGAGTAGCTAATAACCATTACGGCACCCAAGTCTTTAGGTACATTTACTGTTATTTATAATTCATAAACATCAATTTTATGAGATCTGAATGTTGTCCAAAAACCCCAGCTGATTGTAAAGGTTGTAGTTTTATGGCTGCAGATGAAAATTCTCACTGCATGTGTCCCACCCAACAGACAGGAATCTCTATAAAACTGTCACGGTCCCTCAGCAGCTTCACTTGGAAAACACTCAGTACCACCTCTGGTTCAGTCCTTTGGGCCATTTCCTGGAGAGCTGGAGCCCACATTTCCAGTCTCTGTGAGAACACACACATTTCCAGTGCAACTCACAAGAAAGCGTTTCTCCTTTAACATTCGTATGATGCCACTGTGTAAAGCCATTAATTTTCACAATCCTCTTTTAAAGCAAAGGCAGCTCTGTGCACTCAAGACAGGAGTAAACTGGAGCATGGGAACATCAAAACACATTTAAAACTATTTTACTCAAAAGACTGGGATTTAGGGGAAAGTCATAATCTAAAAGAAGGATCCCTGGGTTGAAGAAGTCTCTTCTGTTGCAGAGAGCCACTGCTCACAGTAAGACTATTGAAAAAAATAAAATTAACCATCTGCTCCTTCACAGAAAGGAACTCCTTCTGCCTCTGCAGGTCTTTGAAAATGGGTGTTAGTTCCTGGAAATGCATCAGCAAAACAAATCATCATAATGGTATGTACAAAGGGAAGCTGGAAGAGGAAGAGAAGGATGTGATGACATCTGGCAGCTCTCAGCCCTCCCTACTGTAGGACAGACAGCAGGTGCCATCTCCCTCCCACACAGCCCAGGATGAAAGCACCTGTGACCCTGCTCCTTTCTCCTTGAGGAAGGGACACAAGCCTTCAGCCCTGTTCCCCACCTGCCAGAGGTCAGTCCCTCACCTGCACACCCTGCCAGAGGCCAGTGGGGCTGCTCTGGATGCATCCCCAGCAGGAACAGGGAGCCCTCCCATCATGGATAGTCCCTGGTGCCTGCCTGCAGCTCAGCCAGTGCATGGCCAGCACCTCGCTGCCCTCCAGCCACACTCTCAACACTTCCTGTTTGCAAGCCTTGAGCTTCCGACCCCTCTCCAAGCACAACCTCTGCTCTCACACTCACACCAGCCTGACAAATTGCATGGTGACCTTACAGTGGGACAGGCACTGCCTGCTGAGTGCAGGTTGGCTGTGTCCCAGAGCCAGGACAGCTCTGATCTGGTCACAGCATGGAATGTGGGTAGCTGCATCCTCAGCACACCCCCGATACAGACACACTGTCTCCAGTTCTCACATCACAACACTGGCTGTTCTTTGGCATCAGTGAAAATGGCTTTTTGTTTGCCATGCCAAGAAAGGAAATTATCTGACTCTTCCATTATATACATCAAATATGAGCAATCTGATGCCCTTATATCACACCCATAAGAGAAACAGGACCTTCCTGACCATGGAATAATCCTTAGAAGAACTGAGGCAAGTCACCTCACTGGGAATATTTTGCATTCACATGGGGAGAACATCAGAAGATGCACACTCTCCAGACCATAGAATAAACTAGATGACCTAAAGGATCTTTTCCCTCCCTAGGAGGAGGTATGTCACCTCCAAACCTGCATAGCTTGGGCCTCCTAATCAGACTCCTATTTTGTAACACATTCTGTGACGAGGTCTACAAGACAGACCAGGTGAGTCCTGCTGCCAGGCATCACTGAAGGACCTGCACATCTTCAGCGTCCCACATGAGTCTACTTGACAGAGCTCTGCTACCCAACAGACTGGTTCCCTGCCCCAGCACCCTGCTCCTGCTCCCATCACTGTCCAGACTGTCAAGCCAAGCCAGCAGAACAATAACCTTGTGAAAAGTCAAGAGCTGTCTGCTGGTGAGAAGGAGACTAATGCCAGAGATGGTGCAGGCAAGGAGGTGGGATCATGAGACTGAGGAGAAATTAACTCCTCAGCCTCAGCAGAAACAAACTGTTAGTAGCAGGATACTTCACAAGGCAACTGTGCCAAAAAAGCCCCCACCATTTCCTGCAGGCAGCCACCAAAAGGAACCAAGAAACATTCTTCAGGTAGATATCCATTTGTTCTTAGCCTACGTAGGACAGTGGCACAGAACAAAACGTAGGTCAGGGGCTGGATGTAGAATAAAGCTGCAGAAATAATGAGCACCAGTGACACTTTCCTTCCACACTGGGGACTGCCAACAGCCCGTTGTGTGGAGCCAGAGGTGTTTCACCACGTCCCCAGGACACTGGCCACGCCACACGGCTCTCCCTCCACGTGTGTGAGTGTGGCAGGCGCAGAGACCCAGGCGCACTCCAGCTGTGTTTGTTTGGCCAGCTGCAGTGCCACAAAACACAGCTGCATTGATCGGGGCCGGTCACCTGGCTCCAGACAAAAGCAGCTCAGTAGCAGGAATCTGGCCATCCCTGCTCTGAGCAACTGGAGCCAGCCCAGTGACCGAGCGGGGTCTGACCGTGGCCGCCTTCTGATCCAGAGTGCTGTGAGAGGTGACAAAGGGGATGATGCATCGAGGCAGGGTGAACAGCGGGCAGCAGAGATGGATTATGGAGCCTGACTTGAGGCCAGGAGATCCCAGTTTTCATCCTGGCCCCACCTCTGGCTTGAGCTGCGCTGCAGGAAGTCTTACCCCTTCCTGCTCTGTCTACATTACTCATTATTCCTATCTCAATAGGAATGATCTTACCCCACCCCCAGTTCTTTCTGACTTGAGGAAAACTCTTGGCAACCAATATCAGAAATGGTTTTTTTTCTCTTTTCAGAAAAGCCTCCACACTTCATTTCAGATGTTTATAGTTTTCATTTTCACATAATATACGCTCTGACTGACGTGTCAAAGCCATCATAGCCTAAATCTTCGGGTTTTATTTCTAAACTCACTATAAAGAATTGTTCCCTGCTACTGACTGAGTCATCTCCTCTAGATCAAAGCTTGTCCCGCTCAAACTGAAACAAAACAGTTTGGTATTTGACTCTTTCATCTAGAAGCCAGTTCTGTCTGTGCTAAGCATATTCAAAACGGAACATTTTCCTTCCTTCTGTCAGTATGATGGCAGAGCAGGCCTGCACATTTGTGAATAACCAACAAAAAGCAATTGCATGAATGAGGAAAGGCAATTGTACAATCAACGGGTGAAAGAAAATTTGAAATTCCATTCCAGAATCTGGGATAAGCAAGCATTCCCAGGAGCACCATTTCATCAGCAGCTGGAGAGGCTTCAGCCTAGAGGATTAGAGAAGGTGAAGACATCCTTGCTGAAGTGTCCACAGATGACTTGGCTGCATTTTCACAAAGCATGTCTCCAGTGTGGTAGAATCTCCCCATCTGTCATGGTCCAAATAACTAACACAGTCCAGACCCTAGTCTGGAGCAAGGGTCAGCCACGTCACTGCTATTAGCACCTGGAACTCTAAACGTGTCTGCTTGGCTAAGGAGTTGTCAGCTCTACATCCCTCCTCTATCACAAACCAGCTTTTATTACATTAAATTCAAAGGCATCTTTATCAATTGCACCAGAAATACGGGTAAGTAACGTATCAATAAAAATTGGTAAAACTTGCACTCAAGCCAGTGTAAATCTTAGACCCAGTCTGATCCTTGTGGTCAGCCCGTTGACTATGCTGGAATGACACCAGGAATTAATTTGGCCCTTCCCACCTCATCTAAATGTGGGCCAACAGACATTCATGCTTATCAGGAAAAACAAGAACATATGCTGCAAACAGAGCACTTCCAACAAAAACCTCAATCCGGCATGGGAACAAAAGCAAACTGCAAAGATTTCATAGCTAATCAGGAGTGTCACTGTGAGGCTGGCTGATCAGGGTTAAATATTAGAAGAACACCTTAAAGAAAGCACTGGAGCATCATCCAGACCTACACATTTCTTAATGGAGACACCAGCCAGCCAAAGGTGTAGGAATGTGTGATCTGGAAGTGGTGCCCCACAGTCCATGGCTCTTATCCTGGTTTTGGGGCAACGCCAGTTCCAAAGGGACAGCCAACAGCCTATGTTAACTGCAAGGATAGTCCATTTTATCCCCTGCACAGCACTAATAGGACACCCTATTTATGATCTTCAATCCCTCTCACACAAGTACTGTTCTCTCTGCTCAACACCCATCTGTGCTCCTGTTAGTCCCCACAGCTTTGGCATTCCTGTGGGAGCTGTAGCCAACCACCACAAGAATAAAAGACTGACCACAGCTGAAATGGTAGCAGCAGCAAATGAAAAAAACCCCAGCACACAAGCCTAGGGGATGTCATTATTTAGGCCAAAGAATTGAAGGAAGGCTGACGTAGCCAGTCCAAAGAAACACGAATGTGAAATCCCGTGCTGTTTAACACAGATTTCCAGCCAGAGTCAAACCTTGCCTCTGGGTGCTGCCCCTGCAATTCAGACCATGCTCTGGCTGGGCTGGACTCAGCAGGGGTCGAATGCCTGGATGAACTTGCCCTCCCTTCCTACAGCACTCCAGGTTTTTCAACCTCAGCATTGCCCAAAGCTTGCTGCCTTTATTTCTAAGTAGTATAATAAAACTGCCACTGCTCTTTTGGTTTAAGAGCTCCAGTGAACTATCAGAATTAAAAATAAATCATTCTGTTTCGGGGAATGCTGAGCCTCCTGGGTCTAGAAAGCATTTGTTTCTCTTCTCAGCCAGACGTGGGAATTCAGCCTTTAGGATAAAGTATGGGAATTTTGATTGCCATTTCACTTCCCCCCACTCTGCCAACTCCCACTTCAATTTCCAGAAATAGATCTCTTCTACACTCAGAGAGCATCTGTTTGAACAACCTGATAGGAAAACTACGCTCACTGAAGTTAACTAGTGCAGGATGCCAGCAGACACAGGCTTCAAGCAACTGCATCCTCACCCAGGTCTGCTCTGCTTCACACATTGCCAGTTTACTCTGGCTCAGTATAGACCAGTGTAACCCATATAAACAGATTCAATCAGTATTTTGGCATACACAGGTGATTAAAGCAGGAGCCCACTGAGCTGAAAGTGTGACAAGCTACCACGATCCAAGTGCTCAGATGACAGACCACATCAACAGTGTCTCCAGAGCTGTGGATCATGATCAGAGACAGAAATACAGTTCAATACCCCAGAAATCAAGAGTGTATGTTGGCATAATTAATACACTTTGTGATTGATTTACTGGTGAATTTTCCTAGAACCAGACCTTGGAGTTCACACAGACTCAAATGTGAGCCAAACCACACTTGGAGCATTGATAATTTTCTGACACGCTTTAACCAGTGACAGGGTCTGTACAGAACTGCATTAGGGCAGCCAGCACCAAACAAGTCAATAATTCCTTTCAACACCTGGAAGATAACCTAGTTTCCAAGAAGCATCATCTCATGAGGTGGACAATTTCAAAGCTCTAGCTATAGGAAGTTAAACTGATGTGGCATGTAGGCAACTAGATAATATCATCAGCTAGCATTGCTCATTAGAGAAAGGCGAGAGACACTGTGCATGGCTACGTGTGTGTATCCTGTAACATGCCTAGAAGAGAGAAAATGGAATAAAGCTGAAGCAGTAATGAAAACCTGTGTTTATATAAAATAATACCATGCTTAACTCAAGAGTAAATCATTTACAAGTGTTGCTTTGCTAAATAGTTTGGTAGCTGACTTCTGTTGAAACAAGACAGGCCCTTGCTAGCAGAAAAATGATTATGTTATTAACTCCTTAGTGTTATGATTACTTAAGTTATAGACAGAATCCAGTAACACTTGATTAGGACCATCATGAGAAGTTTAGTCCTCATGTCTTCCTACAGCTTTCTCACGGCCTGGTCAAAGGAGGTATCACTGGATGAACTGGTGGGTGAAGGGTGAAGAAGCTGCTCTGCAGACATGACTGACTTGTTCCAGAGGTCACTGGCTCTTAGGTCACTGTGACCCTGCACAGGCTGAGCATCACCAACAACCACATTCAGCTCTGACACTGCTGCCCAGAGGAGCAAGACAAAAGTAAGCGTGGAGCACAAACACTGGCGTGGGAGAAAACCAAAACCACCCAAAACTGTCACACGCACATTTCACTGGTGACTGCACAGCTCTGGGGCACTTGAGACCATCTTCCAACAAGACAGGTGAGGCTGCTGAACTCCAAAAGTACCTGCAGGCCCAGCACTGGCTACACCTAGAGCCTCAGGCACCAAGTGCAACGTGCCCCAGATAAGGTAAACAACCCACATGGACTGAAAAAATCCAGGAGAAAAAGCACGTAGCCACTGTGCTGCCCAGCAGATTCCAGACCCCTGCAGCAGTGGATGGTGAAGCCAGAGCCACCCTGCCCAGTGTGCCCCCAGCTGTCTGTGACCTCAGGCTTGGGGAGGAAGGCTCCTGACCACAGGAAGCAGCCAGGCTTGCCTGCCTTTGCCTGCCACCTCCACTCGGACCCAGCATATACAACTTTACACACAGCTCATCTCTTAGCAAAAAGAGCTGCCTTCACCCCCCGTGCATGTGTGCTGAATTCCCAATAGGGACCAAAACCCTGGCTGTGGTTGGGTGACATGAATGCACATCCCACCCCTCTGCCCAGGTAACCACAGCAAGGGTAAAGACAGCTCAGTTGCTTTGCTAACTGAGCTCAATTAGTCTGAGCGTTCTCTTCCTCTTTATCATATTTCAGCAGCTACCAAGATCAGGCAATCCTTTAGCAGATGTGGAACTGTACACTACAATCCCAGCTCTCTGCCCGATTCTGCATTCCCCAGAGCCATGGAGAAGTCTGAAAAGTACGACAATAAAAACAGCAGATGTTCCCACCATTCAAGACTACGTGGCACAATTTTAGAGACTGCAGTAGAACACAAAAGGTCCTTGAAGATGCTGGATTTATACAAAGGAGATAGGACGTGCTCCCCAGCCAAGCAGCCCGGATGAAGCTGCTGATGGGATGGATGGAGCAGACGGCCTCCAGCTGTCACAAGCCACTGCACAAGTCTGGGCTGGCCACATCTCCACTTTTAAAGTCAGCCCCAATTTCCAGACTTGTGATGTTTTGCTACCACAAGTGTTGGCCCCCTAACTGCCACAACCACGTACCTGTTACCAGCAGGCAACAAAAAGAGTCTCTGCATTCTACTGATTTCAGCTCATTCACAGTGGGACTGTCAGGAGTCAGAGCTGTTTGGCACTGGGACTGTCTGAACAAATACACGGGTTCCTTCCAGAGATGACAAACTGACAGTGCTACTGGAAGGCTGTGGGGCTGCAGCTGGCTTGGTTGCATTCCTCAGTAGAAGAAAGCCCCAGATTTCACACACACTTGTGGAGGACTTTCAGCAAAAGCCACTTGTGACATCATGTAACCTTGTGCAGCTCAGGTTCTCTGCAAGCCAGCTCTTTCTTCTCAGCCTTAACAGTTGTCATACTTTGATCCAAAGTCACTCTGCAGATCTCATCATTGCTATTTATCACTGCAGAGATCTCTTTGCAGATACCTTATCTCACAGGAGCTGCACACACGCTTCCCCTTGCCACCTGCCTGGGCTGGCTGCCTCAGAACACACACAGGGCTGCATGACAGAGATCCCCTCCTTGCAGCAGACCAAGACTTGCTCCTCATCTCACTCAGTCCAAGTGGGAAAGGCTCGAGCCACAACTTGAGCACGAACTGTAAGAATCTCCTGGCTCAGACCCACCTCTTCCAAAGCACTGCTGCCAAAGTGTTATGCAAACTTCTTCAAAAAGCATCCCAACTGCTTAGCTGCCTAGCTCTACACCTCAAACTCAGTGCCAGCTCTGGAAAGCCTCATTAATTATTAGCAAGATCGGGAATTTAATGATAGTTTTTAAAAGATTCAGTCTCCTACAACACAAAAGGAAGTAAAAAACCCACGTGCATCACACCAGTTCTGGGGGTAGCTACTGCTCCTGGTTATCTCTGGAGGAGATTCCTACACTCAGAAATAAGAAGCCCACAGGCTAAACTTCCAGCTAAGACTTGTGAATCCCTGTTTCCCAGGCTTTTTCTAAGCTTTGTGCTATACTTTTATCCTAAGCAGATCCAAAGGGAAAAAAAGGAAAAAAAAAAAGACATCAGAAAATCTTTATGCAACACAGAGCACAGTCCATGCAAGGAGGGGAAATACTTTTATTAAATTGCAAGTGGCCAAGTCTGTATGTTACGTGGGAGTTTCAGTCCCATCTCATAATTCTGAGATATTTACTCCAGACAGAGCTG
Organism: Eulacestoma nigropectus; assembly: GCA_013397775.1. Classification (NCBI taxonomy): domain Eukaryota; kingdom Metazoa; phylum Chordata; class Aves; order Passeriformes; genus Eulacestoma; species Eulacestoma nigropectus. The sequence continues at coordinate 74,868 of VZTE01005203.1, forward strand.
TTTAAAACCGAAGACAACGTTGCCATGCTCCAAACCAATCCTCAGACTTGCTTTCTACGGAATTTTACCCATGGAGAAAGCAATAGGTCAGTGGAGGGGTGGAGGGGAAATGTATTTTAGTAAGTCCCAGCCCTTGCCCTTTGAACTTCAGACCAGCCCAGCACATTTCCCAGGCCTCCCCTCCACAGGCCTGGTACAGCACAGGTCCTCTGGAGGGGGCCACAATCGCTCCTGAGGCAGGACCTGCCCCGCTCTCACCTCCTCAAGCAAGGGCTGCTCTCCCAGCCTGGCCCACCAGCCCCACGCCAAACCACTCTGGGTGGCTCCAGCCCTGGCTGTTCTGTGTCCCGGCTGTGGCCGGAGCCAGGAGCTGGGTTCGGAGCGAAGGCTCGGCCCCGCAGAAGGGGCGCGGGCGGGCACAGCGCCAGCACCGCTGAGCTTCGCAGAGGGCTCGGCTCCTCTGGCCACCCTTAGCAACTCGTGTTTGTTTTGGAGGCTTTCCCCTCCTAAAGCTCTGCTCCCTGGATTCAAGTAAGTTTAGTAATTTTATTTTAAAAAAAATAAAAGAACTTTGGGTACCATGAGATTGGTGGCTTCCTACTGAACGCTTCTAAATGGACTTTTCTTTTGTGAACTCCTACAGTCGTTCCTCCAGTTCACACAAGGTTTTCAGCCATGCACCGTAGCACACAGCAAGAAGTTCCCAAATTTAACCCCTCTTCTTCACAGTGCAGCATAGTTCTTACAATGGAAATATCTTCTCTCAGCTACTGCCAGGGAGTTCGCCAGTTCAGTGACACTTCTTCCCTATTCACCACCAAACCAGCACCAAATAAGCAGCTCCAGCCCAGAAAGTGGCTGTACCAACATCTGCACCAGCAGCTCCTTGGAGCAAGGCCCTGTCAGACACATCTCTGACCCACAGAGCTGTGCTGACAGGCTGCAGCACAGACTGGACCAGTCTGTCTTGTCTGTTGACCCAAAAGAAATGCACAAATGACTCAACTTCCAAGATGAAGTAAACAATAATATGCAGGTCATCAAACTGGCTGTGTGACCTGCAGGATCCCAATTCACTTGTTGGGTCTGGATCTGTGTTTCAGCCAGACAGCTTCAGAGAGGAACACCTATGCCCTGGGTGCACACGCTCTGCATCCCCTTTGATGACAGGTGCACCTCTTATTTTTGGTTCCCTAAGACATCCCATACAGCTCTGGGCTCTCTGGTTGCTATTGCCTGAAGATGCACTTCCCTGCCTTAGATGAATCCTGCCTTTCCAGAGGGTACAGCAAATTAGAGTTTACAAAGACTTCTCAAGAGAACAGCATCCCTAATTTCCCTTGATCCAGGCAGGATGGTTGCAAGGACAGCATTGGCCATTAGTTAGGGAGCTTGGGATTCAGGTCCTGAATTTGCCATGAAATCTTCAGGGATTCAGTCCAGTCACTAAATCCTTCATATGTGCTGTATGCTGAGATGGGAACATTGAGGAACAAGTAGGCAGCTGAGCAGGTGTCCAGAATTCGGATTTTAAAGCCTGTGTTGCTTTGGTGCACAGCCCTGCAAAGGCTGGGTGACACGAGCTGCCCCCAGTTCCCTGCTTGCCCCCAGTCCATCGCTGCTTCTGGGAGCTGGAAGAGCCAGCCATGCTCCAGAATAAAGCAGTACCAGCATTTTTGCATAGACACTCCCTGTGTTCCTGGCTGTGGGCGTTCAATGAAAGCCATCAGTGAAAACCCAGGAACAATAACCTCATTCAGGCAGTATCTCCAGTCCCCAGCAGGGCACACAGGGCCTGCTTCGAGGAGAGGTGAAGGTGTGGGGGAGGAAGGAGAACGAGACTTGCTCACGCACAAAGGTAAAGGAAGGACTCGTGCCCTGTCTGGAGCATTCCAAGAGCAGATGCCCAAAGGCTCAGAGCTTGTGAGCTAGCTTTTATCTGCTTTTTGTAAAATTCTTTCAGGAAGAAAGCTTCTCTCCTGGCTTTAGGAGCAGGGCTTTTGGCAATTTTGGTAGTGACAGAGATGGGGCACAGACCCCAGAGCAGAAGGCCTACAGGGGTACTGCTCCCCTGCCCTTCCCTGCATGGATCCCTGCCCTTACTCTCAAGAGATGGAGCCAGCCCCAGTGATCATTTCAGGGGTAGCAAAAGGAGCACCCTAACCTGGCAGCTACACGCACACATCCCAAGAGCCGTCACTGCTAATGAAATGGGGCTGAAGCCAGCATCCCTACAGCTCATCTGCAGAGAGCCTGTCCTGGTGTGGAGAGCACTGGAGAGCCCTGTGTGTGCTTAACACAACTCAGAGCGTCCTCATGTGCCCTGTTTCAACAAGAACTGCAGCTGTGCTAGAAGAGACAGAAGTACTGTACTGGCACAGGTGACAGTGTGGGATGGCTTGGAAGGGTGGGCATGGCAGATGTTTGACACAGGCTGTGGTTTCAGTCGCAGAAAAAAGGTTTCATGTCCTCAATCCCTGCACAGTAAATAACTCTGCACTCCTGCTGCCTATTCCCCAACTAAGTCCATTCCATTCTCCAAAACCAACCAGGCTTCCTCTCACATAAGTGAGAGTTACTGTGTATGTTCTGAGGTTTTGCACGACACTAATTTTCATCTGCATTTCAAAGAAGGCTCAGCCCAGCAGCTGAAAGTGTACTGGATTTGGCACAGAGCAGCGCATTGCCCTGCCTTCTCTAGTTGCCACACCAAGACAATGAATTAAACACAACAGCTGCGTGGACAATCAGCTGAGGAGAAACCACATACGTCTGCACAGAGCCCAGATCTTGCTTATATGAATCAATCCAACTCTGATCAACAACAGTTTATAAAGGGCCTCAGATTGTTACCAGGGCTCGTGTCTTTCATTCATGTCTCCACTTTGCAGTCTAACCCCAAGCATATCCCTTTGTATGTGCGAGAACATGTGGAAAAGAACACATGCCCAAATCCCAGACAGACCCAAGCCCCTTCCCCTCCCAGTTAAAACATGTTATCTTAGCAAGAAAACACTTCTTTCTACCAAGTCACTGTTTTACTCCTTATCAACGCTAACCTGTTGGCTTCTGTTAAGCAGACAGCCTCTCCTCCATGGGCAAACAACGTTCATCTCCTTGGGGGGAGCACTGCAAATACTTCCAAGGACCCTCCGATAAGAAATGTGAAGCTTGAATCTTTGCTCAACAGAGATAGTAAAACATGAATGCCAAACACTTCTCTTTGAAGAACTGAGCGGGAAGTTGCTCTGATTTCCATTAGAGAGCTCTAACACATTAAAAATACAGTAATAATCTTACAAACCTCTCCAGGCTCACTTCACTTGACATTTTAGACTATGAGCATAGGGCTGCATCAGCCGTGACTGCGGTGACAAGGGTGTCAGTCTGAGAGGACTTGACAGAGATGGCAGGTAAATAAAGGTGTCACCAACACATCCCTCATCAGTAACAGTGTACTCAGCACCTCTTCCCCTCCCTGGGCCTGCAGATGGTTGGTCACGGACCAGCCAGCCATGTCTGACAAGCGTGGTAAGGAGCAGGCAAGAAGCCATAATGCCCCTAGAACAGGGAACACAAGTTGGGACAGCTGCCATATTCCAAGGCAAAACACATGGGAAGAGGGTGAGAGAGCACTTGCAAAACAGGGGAGGGGCAAGAGCAAGAGACCAGCAGCTCTGTCCTTGTCACTACACAGCTGTGGGTACAGTGACCACCCTCGGTCACACCTGCTCTGCAGGTCTCCCTCTTGTCCCCTTGGGCTGTTGGGTCTGTTGCTTTTTATGCCTCACATACACCTCCTAATCACAGGGAGAAGGTGCCTTTTTAAACAGCATCTTCACCAACAGCAGACATTCTTTAGGGCGGCCTGGCAGAAAAAAAATCCCTAGTGCACATCAAGATTATCCTTCAGAGTTTCAGTAGCCTAACAGGAGGCAAGAGGGAGTGTCTTCCTATGCAGCTGGCCTTACAACCTCATTTGCAGTGGCTGGGAAAGGAAACCCATTCCCAGGAGAGTTTCACAATCCCTCCTTCACTTCCGACCATGCGAGTCCAACAGCCCGAGCTCTTCCCACTCTATTGGTGCCACCCTGCCAGCCACCAGCCCCAGCCTCCCACCCAACCACATTGCTGTGGCTGCTTCACCTGCAATTGAAACAGGAGAGACACCTCTTGCACGTGCCAGCTTAGAGTCTGGATTAGTGCACATCCCTGCCCGTGTTTAAAGGGAAAAAATGCTGCTGTTTGCTGACGCTTGCAAACTTAATTTCATAAGTAATAGGACAGGTCCTGTAGTCAAATGCCTTTTCCAATTCATTGCTCAACAACCCTCTTTGAGTCCATCCATCTCTATCATTATAGGATTTCCCTGCACAAGCACTCTGCCTGGCTAGTGGCAAGGATGAAGACTTCCTATAGCAAGGCATCAACAAGTTATCCCCACCAGAACGGGCCCCTATCCCCTGTGCTTATTAATAACAACCCAGTTGTCTGCCTTCTCCACCTGCTCCTCAAGGCTCCCAACTCCCACATGTTCTCCTCCAGCCCAGCCCTTCCCCCACACCTCACCAGCCCCAGGTGAGGCCAGTCACCCCCCACACTGGGGACACCTCCCAGGCACTGCCCCAGCGGTGCCATCACCGGTGGCTGCCCCGCGGGGCTGGCGGTGCCTCAGTACCACCCCCGCTCCCACTCTCATCAGCACCAACACAAAAAGCACTGGCAGGGCTCCGCCATCAGTTGCTCTCGCTATTTATTCACCACACATGTGCAGAACATCCCCGCTGCTCTGAGGGAGCAGTGTGCATATTTAAAAAGACAATATACAAAACATAGCTGAATCTTAATGAATCTACTGCTTTGCTACTGGAACTGAATGGAATTGTGCAGACCCTGCCAGGATGGAAAAAAAAAGCCAACCCCAACTACACAGTATTTGACTTGTAATATAATCCCTAAGATCACTTTTGCAGTGTGTTATTATTGTGCTTATCAGGCCGGTAAAGCACCAATTGTAAGGAGGACAAGGATCAAAATGCAACAGGCAGCACAGTGCCAGTCCTCTCAGAATGCTAAAGTATTGCACAGTGAAAAAACCACACAGTTCTGGCAAAAGTTACCTTCACACAATATGATACCTCAACATGTGGAGTCTCCACCAAAGCAGGATCAGGAAAAAAGAGCTATGAGCTCAAATGCATCTACTGAGGTCTAGGCAAACCTTTCTGGTTGGACAGTAACAAGTACAAATGGGGTCTGGCAGGAATACATTTGTTCAGTACCAAGTTCCCCACTTAAATGTTCGAGCTCCATGACACCAGTTACAAGGAGAGTCATTTTTCCCCTCAACAGGTAAAATTTGCCGCAGACTTACTCCGTGCTACACAAGTGCTGGATCCACCTCCTCCACGGGAGGTTTCTACACACCAGCAGGAGCAGAAATCACAGAGTGCCCGCACACATCCGAGTGCTCCGTGCCCGGGCACCTCATCCCACCTCCTCCCTCCTCAGCTGGCAAGGAGAGCTCACGTTTGAAAAGCGTCCAGGAGCGCCCATAGCAGCACGGACCTGAGATGTGCCAGTCTCGTGTTCATGACCAAGCAGCATCACACAGGAAGCGCCAGAGCCATTGATTGAGGGGAAATAAATGGGCTGTGGGTGACAGCCAGCCCGGATGAGACCTGCCAGGGAGAAAGCTGGGAGCTGCTCACCTACCCTCTCCCTAACCACCAAAACTATTTGCGTTTAGAAAACAGGACACTCAATGTCGTGCCTCTTCAGCCTGCGAGGGAGGGAGTCCCCGCAGATGGGCGGTTTAGGACGAAAGACGGAGCGGGCAATGTCAGACCACTGAGCGGCTGCAGAAAACGCAACAAGACGCTGCTTTTAAGCGGCAAAAAAAGGTCCCGACCTCCGGATCGGGTAAAACATGAATTTTTCCCACACCTCCCTCCTTCTCCTTCCCTTCCTACCCAGTGCCCGGGGCAGGTACGCAGGGACTTCACATCCCCGGGTAGGACCTGCCCGCGCCGCTCCGCACCTTCCCCATCGCTCCCGCCGCCCGGCCCCACTCGCGGGCACCGCTTCCCCTCCATCCCTGAACTGATCCCAGCCCCACTCGCGGGCACCGCTTCCCCTCCATCCCTGAACTGATCCCAGCCCCACTCGCGGGCACCGCTTCCCCTCCATCCCTGAACTGATCCCAGCCCCACTCGCGGGTACCGCTTCCCCTCTATCCCCGAGCTGGCCCCGGCCCCTGGCCCCACTCGCGGAGATCGCCTCCCCCGGGAGCCGATTCCCGTCCCCACTATCCGTCCGCCTTCTCCTCCGCGGAGCTGGACCCTCGCCCTCACCGCCCGGTCCGACTCGCGGGACAACCCCTCCCGGCCCCAGGAACTGGGCTCGGGCCCCACTCGCAGGGACCCCCTTCCCCGCAGCTGATCCCGGTCCCACTCTCGGGAAACATCGCCTCGGAGCTGCCCCCGCATCCCACCGCCGCCTTCCCACGCGGGGGGACAGCATCCCGCAGGGGCCCGTGCCAGCGGCTCCGTCCCCCCCCAAGGACCACCCGCCCCAACGCCGCCCCCGCAGGTCCCCAGAGCCCCCCCGGCGGTCCCCGAGCGGGGCTGCCGCGGGACACGGACACGCGTGACGCCCCCCTCGCCTCACCTTTGTATTTCTCCATGGCGCTGAGCGGGGCCGCAGCCCAGCGACTCCCGAGGGCTCCGGGACACGGCGCTGCCCGCACCCGGCTCCGCTCCGCAGCCTCTGACCCAGCAGCGCCGGCTCCCCCGGCCGGCCCNGGGGCTGCGAGCGGGACCTGGCTCGGCGATGGAGAGCTGGGAGCGCGGAGCGGACCCTCCCCGCGGGCGTGGGGCCCCTCGGCGGCCGGGCCCCGGGGAGAAACGCCGGGCTGGGGCCGGGGGCAGGAGAGGAGGGCGCCGGGTGCTGGGGTGAGGCGAGGGGTGGTGGGTCCTGGGGATCCTCGGGGGTGCCCCGTGTTTGGGATGGTGGCCTCTGGCTGCAGTGGGGCTTGGGCGCGTTCAGAGAACGGCCCTGGTTATCCCGGGATAGCCGTGTGTGGTCCCGGTGCCATGAGTAGGAGCCTGCCGGAGACCCACCTCCTCCCTGCTCCGGGCTGGCAGGCTGGAAAGTTGGGTTCTCCTTCCACCCCGGGGTAGCTGTATCCCTCAGCCACTGGATTTGCACTCTTCGATTTCAGTGAGGCTTCCTGATAGGACTGGGCTCCTGGACGGAGCCAACCTCACAGGAATGCGTCCCTCTCCTTGCGTCCCAGTGACATTTTTGCCTGACTTCTGCCACGGTAGCCACAACTATCACGTCCAAAGTGTGAAATAATAACACATGGAGAAGTGGGCATCCGGTCTGACCTCAATGTGAGGTGCAGGTGAGAATCTGTCCTCAGGCTAAATTTTTGGAGACGCTGCAGGGATTTAATGTTTATATCAATAAATAAGAACACTGAAAGTAACAATAGGCAAAGTCTATGAGGGTTATAGGGGAAATTTTCTCTTCAAAATTAACATTGGTGTGGGGACAAGGGAGCCATACCTGCCTATTACAGGTCCTTTATAGCAAGAGGTGAGGTTAAGTGCCTGACTTGGGTATGCAGGTGGAAAAATACCAACCATAAACCTAGAAAATGAACAGCTCTCTTTGGTACCTGTTAGACAAAGCCAGCAGAAGGCTCACAGCATCCGTATTTCCCAGTTTTTGGACCTGTCAGCCCACAAACCATTGACATCCATGGTCCAAGGTAGCCTGGGAAATGTCACTGCTGTTTGTGTAGAAAAACCCCAAGCCTCCATCATATGGCCCTCCTTACATTTTCTGAAAGTAGCCATAAGCAGGTTCTCTTGGCTCACATGGAAAGCGATCAGCCAGGCTGGAAGAGCTCTGTCCTGACACCCCTTGGGTCCCTGTGTGTCCCTCCTGTCCCCACCCTCCCAGGCAGTGCTTGGCGGGGGTGACACCTCTCAGAGGATCTCTGTGGAACCAGAAAGAGACCTGTGACACATAGGAACTCTCCATGCAAGAACAAGCTTGGATAAGGAGCTATTGCCACTCAAGGAAGCTGAGGCTGGAGCATCTCTCGCCTCTTGCCAGTGCATACCCACCACACAAAGAGACAGGCAAGCCAAGTGCCTGAACCACCAAATCCAGCAAGCACATAGCAGTCTGCGATGACTGGAGAAAAACAAACAAACAAATAAATGAACAAATATGTCTGCCATGTAGGAATACTTCTCTTAGAGCTCTTCCCAGCTGCTTCTTGGCTATAGCTTTCAAAATCTAGCAGGGTAAGCCTTGGTCTTGCAAACCTTTGAGGTGTGCCTCTATCTTGAAGCAGGTGAGCAGGCATTCTGAACTGAGCAAGGCTAATTAAGGATAATACCAGTTACACAAACTAATTAAAGATGACTTGAAAGATCAAAACGTCAGATACCTGTGATTCCGGTCTTCAGGACCCAGAGCTTTGACATTCCCTGCTTGTCCCTTCCTTCCCCTCCCGTGATAAGGATGCTCTGGAATTCCAGGACTGGTAGTTAGGCCCATGGCAATTGCTGGACAGGTGACAGTGGGACAAATAGTAATGCCAGAGGAATACAAGTTCTTCCTGTTTGCCCCCTGCCTCTTGCAGTAGGAAGTACCTAAAATACTTTGGAGTATTCTTTTTCAAACAGGCTGTCGTGTTCTGGGGCTTAATAAAACTGGGAAATACTCAGACCCTGCTTGGCATGAGGAGTTAATGTTCCCAGTGTTGGTGCTGAAATCCACGTTTGCCACTGTGCTCAGGTAGAGCAAACACTTGCAAACTGGTTTTCCTGGTGGAGCTTCTTGGAGCCAATAAAACAACAGCCATCTACCTGTACACCCATGTATTCCTTGCTTTTTTCCTTTTTATTATTAGTGATGCTTATTAATGATGATGATTATTATTATTAATGATGACTCAGGTGTGAAAAGCCTGGAGGCCCACGCTCATCTTGTTTAATTCCTTTTTTATGCAGCTGATATCCTGTCCTTCAGTGCAGAGGTTCATACTATAGTTGAGATGTTTAAATCCTTTTTTCCCCTGCATATCCATGCTGTATTGATAGGCAGTCTGGCTGCTAGTGAAACTGGCACTTATGGCTAAAGTTTTCCTGTCCCATGCTGTGGCTTTCAACTGATGTCATTCTGCTTCTCTGGACTTACTGCTTTTAAGCTCTTTTGCTTCCTGTGAAAGAGAGGAGGAATCAAGAATAAATTTAGAAGCCTAAATGAACTCTATGAACAATTACAATGATTTGCTGAATACCTTGTGCAGTAGCATGATCCTGATCCTCTCTTTTCTCCCCTGGCAATGCTAAACACTTTGCATTTTTCCCTAAGTACACTGAGCAGGTGTACATAGTTTCATTAATATTGTTGATTAATATTATTGATTGTTACACCTACCTTTTGCATCAGCAAAGTCTTTAATGTCTATATTTGTCTAAATCTTTGACATGACTTTCTTCTCTTTGCTTGCATTTATTTTGCTTTTTCCCTGGTTTAAGCGTGACTCAAAGTGTGGTGAAAGTTATTGACCTCTCCGTGGTGAAAGCCAGAGGGAACTCTGCCATGAGAACTTGTGTGCAGGTGCCCTGCACTGACTTCAGGGGAGCTGTGCTTGATGGACACTGTCAGGAAGAACCACACCTGACCTGGATAGTGCAGAGCTGCTCTCTGGGGTATTTTCTCCCAGATATTGCTCATTTCAGCTGCAGCAGTCCCTAGTGGTCAGACTTCGTCCTTTCTTCAGGGAAGATATTCCATCTGGCAGAACAAAAGGTAGACATTTCCTCCACACCTGAAGTGTGTCTGTTGTTTCACGAGGCTTTTCTTTCTCTCTTCCCTATGCACTTATCAATGCTGTAAAAACCTAGTTCAGGAGTTTACTCAGCAAGACCAAGTTCAGTCAGAGGTAAAGTTAACTGGGTTTTGTTCAGCTCTTGAAAGATGGGAAGTTGTGTCAAATACTCCACTTGTACAGGCTTGTAATGCTGCCGATAATCTGAGGTGGGAGAATTCCTTTTGTCCATTTGTGGATCCCTCTGAACAGCAACAAAGCCTGTGGACCTAAGGACAGCTGAGCCAGCAAAACAACATTGCTGACTCTGACATGGAGAAGTCTCTCTCCAACCCCTGCTTCTGGCCAAATGATCTCTCTCTTCCTAGTGTCATTTTCACAGTTATTGGACCAACTTCCACACTGAAATGACAGAAAACTAAAATGGCATATTCTTCTGCGACCTGAGGAGGATGAGCTGGGTTGCAGTAGAGCCAGGCAGGATTGGGACAGTACCAGGGAAATGACAAGCACCTGCAGCTGGATGGAAGGAGGAGAGCACTGAGCAGGTGGGAACACACAGCTGGGACTGGATAAGAGCAATCATCAGTCACAGCTCAGCTGCCTCCTTGAAAGTCCCCCGTGATCTTCCTTTTAAGTGGGAGTACTGGCAGGAGTTCAGGATGTTTATGGAGCTCTCATCAATGTCTTTGAACCCTGATCTGCTGAATCCTGCTGGTCTTCCAGATTTCCTTTTTTAAGGGATGAAGGGAATAGTTGGTTTTGGGAATTCGAACAGAGTCCTCTGCTTATTCCCTAAGGAGGTCTAAATAGCTGCACTCTGCCAGCTGTCCTGCTTCATGTGATCAAACACTCTGCATCCTATGCTGAAACTTGGAGCCACTCAGGCCCTGGGAACATGATTTTCTGTGAGGGGCTGTGGTAAATGGCATTGCCATGTGACTGAGTGCAGAAGCATGTTAAAGAGCCTGGGCTACCCACTCAGGAGCATGAGCAGCAATCCTTCCCTGGAAGTAATCTCTATGGGTGCCTTGTAGCAGACCAGATGAGTTCCTTGGTTCCAGGAAGGCACTGGGAGCCTGCCAGGATTCAGTCAGTGGAAAAAGGGCCAGAAGAAACAGAGAGGCAGAGGGGTCACTGGGACAGCATGGTTGTTCCAAGCAAAGCTGCTCACTGGAAGAGAACTAAATACTCTGTTGAAGAGCATGAATCCTTCATCTCAGATGATTTGCAAGTAGGCTGTCTATGGGTGCCTCTTTGAGGTATTTTTGCTTCCCTGTGAAGCATTTCATGATTCCAGACCTAAAAGTGGTGACCAAATTCTCCCCCAGCTGAAGCTGGCCTTTGACCACTGTTGCTCCACTGACTTCTGTCCAGCCATTTCTGACTTTCACCGATGAAAGACAATCAACCCTAACACAAACAAAACCAGAGCTGTTTAGCTGCTCAGCCATACAAAAGCTTCATCACTGATACATTCCAACAATGTTTTGGATGCTCTCAGACATTAACTGTTTCAAAAGAGTGTGGCTGGGAAGAGGGTGGCTGGAGGGAGGGGGGATTTCCCATTAAGGACAGCAGGACCAGATGTCTTTTCAATGAGCTTCTCTTGGCTTCCCGCTCTTTGACATTTCCTTTTCAGTTGTTAAGTCCAAACTGCTTGTAGGCCAAATTACAGGGAGTCCTAATAGCTCAAACTGTTTTCTTTCCCTTGACAGATAGAATACCTTCTTGTGGCCAAAGTATGAGGCATGCTGACCAGACAGTGTGCTCAACAGCCACAGCATTTGTTCCTCCTGGAGCCATTTCTTCCTTGTACTTTTTTACCACCCCAGACCCTCTACCCACTCCAGAGAAGCCCCTCAGCTTTCCTTTGAGAATGTTCAATATCAGTTAAAGGAGTCCAAAGCATTCTTTGTTCCCCTTCCTTGCAAACTCCACGTGGGGATGCTCACATCAGCAGACCTCACCAGTTATCAGTGCACTGTACTGCAGCTTGTAACACTCACAGGCACCACAGGACGTGGCCATCAGCTTCGTAAGAGCTTCTGATATAAAGTTCTGATGCGTAGTTAGCCCTGTGTGGTGGTGCATCATCCCTCCATGAACCCCCTGGCCTATGATCTCAGCAATGTTCCTTAGGTCCTGGCCTTGAGGAACAGCTGGGCTGAGCTCCTCTTGAGCTTATCAGAAACACTGTCTGCTCCCAGGAATTAGTGCTGTCTAACGAGCTCCTGTTTTTTGCAAACAGCCTTGGAAACTTATTTTTCTTGCCTGAATGACAGCCCAAGCGGAACAGCATTTTTGTAATTGAACTTTCAAAGAAAGCCACTGACCTGAATTGCGGCCAGGATGGAATATTATATGGCTAAAGCCAACTCTCTTGTGACCCTATAAACAGTGAAGGCCCTTTGAGCTCTCCTGGAGCGCAGTGGCTGCCCCAGCACCTCCCTCGGAGTGGGGTCTCTCAGAGCCACAAACTCCCACGTTTGCTGTTCCTGAAGGACCAGTGCCAAACGCTGCCGGATCCTGGGCTGATACCCCCAAATCCTCAAGGCTCAACCCCTCACCTCTGGAGAAGATGTAAAGGCATCTAACATGAGCGCTTCCCTGAATTCGAGGGGAATTTTTCATGGGTATACACCTTGTACAGACTCCGTTAGATCTGTGTGTAAGTGTGAATATGCCATACCAAATTTACTGGGAATGTTGCTCTCCTCGACTCTTAGGTACTTCAGATTTTTAAGTAAGCTAGGCCTGTGAGTTACTGTTGTGCTTATAGTAAATTCTGTACGAATGCTCTGTTAAATTGTTTAACTTAAGCTATTGATTAAGCGCTGTTAAGTTTAAGTGCTGTTAAACCTTTAGACCTAAACCATTGGTGAATTCTGAGGCTCAGTTTGGCAAGGGGGTCCACTGTGAACCTTGTGACGCATTGGGAGGGTGCCCCTTATTCCTTTTTATCCTTACTCTTTCCTACCCTTAAACTTTCCCCAACCCCTCCTCCCAGGCTCCACATGGATAATTTTGGAATTTATTTTGGTTTTAGATTAATTGATTTTAGATTTTAGTTTGCTTTTTCTCTGTGTGCTTTAATCACCTAGGAACTAGTAGAGTGAACCTTGCCAGTGAACTTTGTTGCACTCTCTTCCATATTAAATCTGCTTTTGCTGATGCCTTTGCTGGGGATTCTTTAAGTGACCAAAACACTCATTCATGACAACATGGTCCTGGTTTTGAGGGGATAGGATAGGAAATCCCATTAAGGACAGCTGAGAAAACATTAGAAACTTCATCCTCTCTTATAGATTTTACCAGTAAACCAGCACTGAGCAAAATTTCTCACAAATTAGAAGAAAAAAATATGAAAAAAATCTGACTCTCAAGCTGTAAATTGATGACTTGCCTGAGCAGAGCTGAACTCTTGGCACCCTTCAGCACCAGGAAAGCTTACCCGGGTGAGAAGAAAAACTAATTTTATCAAAATATGGGAAAACATTAATTTTTACATCTTGCTACATTTTCACTGGGATTTTTTAAGCCTCCCCCATCATCACTGCAAACTGTGGTCTGATGTCAGCTGTGAGCTCGCAGAAGGCTATTTATTCTGGCATTTTCCCAAAAAGAGTGTTGTTCAGCCTGCCGCTTTTCTTTAGGCCTTAACCAGTTCTGCTCAGCCGAAGTCAAGGAGCAGAGCTTCTGTGGTCAGCACTGCTGAGGTGGGCAAGGGGAAAGAATGGGAACCCCTGGTCATACAGCACCAATAAACTGCAGCTTGTTTCAGCAGAGGCTGAGCACTACGGAGGAATCCAAGTTTCCTTCCCTGCTATAAATATTGGATGTTAGGGTATGCCAAACTGCCTGCCAAAGTAGAATTAACTACCAGGTAATGGGTCTCACCTATGTCAGTTGAATCTTCCCGTTGTTTTTTTTTGTTCCTGTGAAAAGAGATTTAATTAAGAATCAAGAAATCTGCCTCGGTAAATACCAAAAAATGCAGTTTCTCTTTTCACACATAGAGCTGTGGAGCTGAATTTCTCCTGCCTTCCCAACCATCATTAAGTATTCTGTTTAAATAGGCCAGCTTCATGCCATCTATAATGAAGTTATAGTGTATTGCTCTGTTATGAATGATGAAGCTGTTGTGTCCTACGGGGAGAAAAATCGCTGTAATCCAACTTTCCTTTTGAAAAGGCCTAATGTATCCACATGAGATCTTCTGGCAGAGACAACTGAGAGAGTATAAATAGAAGCTTAAAAGAAGAAGGAGGGGAAGGGGAAAATAACTCCAACAGGGCTGAGTAGCTGAAATTCACAAGTTTAATAGGAAGATGGATGACTGAAGAGCCTGTTCTGTGACACAATTAGGACTTTATGTAGGCCTTTTTCAATTATTTGTAGCTGACAAAATATCACACAAAGGCTGTTTCACACTGCAGGCCAGGTGCCCAGAAATGTTTTTTTTTGGAGGAGAGAGCAACTGGGAGAGTCACCCAGGACCATTAGAGCTGCCACCGGCTACACTGGGCAATGGTGTGTGCGTCACCTCGTGTACAAGTGGCAGGAGGGAAGAGAGTCCTGCAGTGCCTTAGGCCCCTGCACACTCAATCCATCATCTGCCCATCCCCAGGGAGCAGAAAGCTGCAGCTACAACAGACTGTGTGGGGAGGGAGGTGACTGTACAGGTGCACGTGGTCCAGCCTGGACACACCTTTCTGGTCTCCTCACAGACAGACACAGCAAGGGGACTTGCGAGTTCCTGCTACAGGAAGAGGTTTCTGCTGATAGGCAATTCTCAGAAGTGAAGCTGTTGCAAGAGATCTTGCCTGTTCTGTTCCCTACTTGCTTCTCACTGGCCACCCACCAAACAGTATTGTTATTGTGGCACTTAGTTTTCAGCACAAAGCCACAGCACCACCAAGGAACGTCTCCTGAAGCAACCTGCAGGAGTTGCACACAGTGTTCACATCTTCAGAGGCTTCAGTGCTGCAGCTTTAGGAGGTGACATACAGCAGAGGAGTGATGGTGAACTAGTGAGCTACAGCAGCTTTAGCATCTCACAAGAGACTTGCAGAACATCCTACCAAACCTTCAGACTTCAAGTGTCTTAAATTTGTTTGGTTTACTCCATTCCACAGTGAGCTAATCTAACTAAAGGCATTTGGGGTGATGATTGGTAAATTTGGTTTATTGAAGTTTAGTTAATTTGGGGTGAACTTTCCTGGGTGTCCCCATGCGGAGAAGAAGTCAAATCCTGGGACCTGGGCAGGGGGTCAATTCTGCTTTGGTGAAACTTGCCACTGGGTGGTAATGCCTTCCCTCATCCCTTCTCTTATCTCAGCACTGGCAGTGGGGTGGCTGCATGTCGAGGCTGACAAGCTTGCTGATATGATTAAATGTTACTCATTTTTTCCTCACAGGGTCAATTTTCCGCCAGCTTTCCCCCCCCCAGGTGATCCACCTGCCCTGGTGGTATCTCCATTGTCACTCAAACTGCCCAGGCCCAGGAAAATTCTCTGAGGGGTCCTCTGTTGGGGTTGCTCCCAAGGGAGAAAAAGCACAAATGTAATTTTCAGGAAGCTGAACAATTAGTTACGGAAAACCCAAACTTTGAGTGCCAAGAGGTCAGAGCAACATCAGAGCATTGAAGCGTTATGCTCTGGGCTGCCTGAGCAACATGGCAGACCAGTTATCATAGAACCATTTATTTGATCCAATATTAATTGGCCTCAGAAGAAGCTTATTTTCAATTATCTACTATTGTTTCACAAAACTAAGTGGTAGGAGGATTAATTTCTTTTTTTTTTTTTTTTTTTAAAGGGAACAGTTAGAGGGAACAGCAATAGCCAAAACAAAAATAAAACACGCACTTTAAAATCATTCAAAATATCAAACACTGGCCTTCTGCCTCCCACAATATCTGTGGTCTTAAATGCATCATTGCAAGGGGAATTATTCATGTAGTCTCATCAATAAATCTTACTAAGGTCCTTTATATTGCAGTCCTCATTCATCTATCAGCAACTCCTCTGTAAACGGTAATTAGGGTAAGAGCTAGCTGAGATACCACAGTTTGCTCCTGGCAGTCATTGAACATCCCGAGTATATCAAGGCTGTAAAGCAGGCATTTCTCAGCAGCAGTTCATTCATTGTGAACCCTGATTCAATTATTACCTTGTCTCCTGTTTCACAGCAAACGCTTTGGTTCACATAAAGCCTCAGAGCCTTTGTCAATGAATTCCTTGAATGGAGTCAGCTGTATTTTGTCTCCTCTGCAGTATCCAGCCTAAATCCAGGAGAGGCAGCCAAGGGGGAGCCCTGTTTCCCTCTGGCAGCTTTACTGGGCTATTCCTGCAGAGAAGTTTGGTTCTGCCATTGACTCTTCCCTCCACTGCCTGAAGTTGTAGGGGCTGGGATAGCCCAAATTGTGGGATATAGATGACTCCCAAGTGTGGAGACCCCAAGCAGCAAAATCAGCCTCCAAATCTGTCAGTCTCTTCCTGCCAGACCTGGCTTGCCTTTTGATGCTTCTTCACTGGCTGCCCAGGGATGCACTGTTAATTTACATCCAGACCTTTACTCTTTGCCAACTTGGAAGGCTGGGAATTTCACTAAGAGGAGCTCAACTCTGTAGAGATCATCTTCTCCCGACTTATGTCCAAACAGGACTGCCACAGTTTTAGCAAAGACATTACAATACCAAGCAAGTGTGTACCTGGCAGGGCTCTATCCCAGCTCCTGCCCCAAACACCAGCCTAGCACAGACCACAGAGCTCTCAGGGTCTGCACCTGGCTTCCTCTGCCACCAGAACAGCCACCTCCTCCAGAAGGTGCACGCTGAAGGTGGGGTTTAGTCCACCCCCTTGCCTCCCTCTTTTGTACTGGGGTGACAGCTGAAACACTCCTCACCATGCACAAATACCTGACTCCAGCAGTGTGACCCTCAAACGTCTTGGAGACAATGCTACCCTTTTAAATTGACAGTCACAGGAGGTGTGGTGGTACTGCTGGAACTGAAGGGACAAAGGGAATGGCACCAGCTGCCCTCTCTGCCATAGACTTGAGACAGCTCTGATGACACACAGAGTGCAGTAACGCTGGCAGTTTAATGTGCTCGCTCTTCCTTCAGACCCCACTGTTCACTTGTGCCCACTCCATTTTTCATGCCCAGCACAACTATTTTGGGAGGTTAACTCAAAGCAGGGAATTGATGCAGTTTAAAAAGATTAAAAAAAAAAAAAAAAAAAAACAAAACCAACGATGCTATGCAATGAAATAAAAAGTAAAAAATGTTTTTTTAAGCAGGATCAGTTCCCGAATGTCACTGAGAGCGACCCCACAAGCAGCCATGCTGACATATCTGATGGCAGGAAAAAGCTGTGGGGGCGTGGGAATACCTTAAGCTGGCTGAACAGCCACCCAGTGCTTTGTCTTATGAAATCCCAGCCCGAGGAGAGGCTGCGCTCTGCTGTTTTCCTGCCTCCCCTCTCTTCCTCTCCCCCCGAAGCCCTGGGCCCCCATCACTGCCATGGCTACATCCAGCCCGGGATGTACATTTTAATCTGCAGTGTGTATATAAAAGAGCTGGAAGCAGAGGCTGTCTGAGACCCACCTGACCTTTGGATGTACAGCAAACTTCCTGTTCCAGGGCTGCTGGCTCTTTAATCTCCCAGCCTTTAAAAAATAAAAGTGAGCCTATGTGAAAAAACGCTTTGTAATGGGGACTCCTGGAACAACTTTTCTCTCTTGCCCTCTGACTGAGCCACAGAAAACAGTAAATATCTCTCCCAAGAGTCCTTTTTTACAATAGAAAAATGTCAGGCAAAACTGAAGTTTCATTTCCAGCCTTGGACTCTGCAGCAGACAAGCACAAAAGCTACAGAAAAAATAAAACAGCAAGGGGAAAAAACTCCACTCTTGTTAATTCAGTTTGGAGAGACTTTTGGTGGAGAATAAGCTTCTTTTGGTGAGGAGCAAGTCACACTTGGGAACTGGGTCTCTCTTCTTGCAGGAGGAAGTGGTCTTGGGCTATACTTGACAGCAAATTAGCATTGACATTTGACTTGTTTTGATCTGAGTTATTTACAATGGTATTATCTGTGTATTTTTTACATGCTGTGAAGATTCCCATTGCCAGATGCCTTGCGATGGCTGTAGGATGCAGAGCATTCCACAGTCATTACTCAGGGGTCATAAACTTCACATTACTTGTGGGGAGGAGGGGAGCAGGGGGAAATGGGCTAACAATTAAAAAAAAAAAAAAAAGTAATCTTAAGACTTAGATTTCAGTGGGCTTGTGTATTTAACTGGAGGGAAATTAAAAATGTGCTTAGGCGGGCAGGCACTGTCGCACCGTGGGGCTGGTGACCGGAACGGATCCTTGTGCATTTGCTCTACACAGAGAGGTGCAGTCAGGGATAATGTTCCCAATGCTCTGGTCTGGGGGAGGCTGTAATGGAGCAACTGCTCCATGACACTGCCAGGTCAATGATCCCTAGCTGGGATTGCTGCTTGGGATCTCCAGAGCTTGGGCTGGCAGGACATGTCCCAGGGCTAGCACCACACTGTAACTGCTGCTACAGGGAGGGAGCTGACTGCCAGCTGGTGGATTTTCAAGAGACAGAGTGATTCAAAAGGAAGACTTTGGGTTTTGAGTTTTTTCTCTGTTTGTGAAACTTTCAAGAAAAGTCCCAAGGCCAAATCATAGACTTACACTTGTGTTTTTTTAAGCAGGTACTTTGTGCACAGACCTTCCTTACTCCCTAAAGGAGTGAAAATGCCCAGGGAGGTTAACAGGAGATGCCCAGAGATGCAATCCAAAGAAAGGACACATCTAACTGCCACCAGGTTGCTATGCTAGATTTGTTCACAGAGAAGTTTTTCTTGTGCAAGTCCCAGCACAACACAGCAAAACTCCAGGCAGATATGAACCTTGCTAAAGGATAACTTCATGGAGGTGTTGAATCCTCCAGCTGTTGCTCTCCAAGTGGGAACCTGAGTCCTCATCTCATCTGAGACTCACTCTTTAAACACTCTCAACACAGCACATTTAAGTAAAACCCTGGGGAAGCTTTACCTTTGTCATGAGAGAGAACCTGTGGGGAGTATCAAGTCAGGGCAAGGGGAGGAGTCTCAGAGGGCTGAAGAGCGGGAGAGAAGATGGAGAACCTGGTATCCGCAGGGCACGGATCCTGGTGCTGCAGGGGCTTTCTGGAGGCTCAAGGACTGTGCAAGGTTTGTGCTGCATCGCATCCTCGGAGGTGCTGTGTGCTTAATTCTGCTGCCACGATGGTCTGCTGGGCCCAGGTGCTCAGCACATCATGGGTGTGATAAACGCCCCGCTTCCTTGGATGGTATCATCCCCCACCTTCCACACCCGCACCAAGGGTAGGCAGGTTTAACTCCAGGTGACTGAGCAAACACCTAACTTTAAATATAAAACATTTTCAAGATGGGGCCTAACATTTTAGCTGAATTTGCAAAGGTCAAGAAAGGAAACCATTCAGCCTTTGAAGCTGAGACAACAGCATGGTCTGTTTGACCTTGCTGGTATCTCAGGTCATTTTAAACCACGATTGACAACAAAACTAACACTTCTGCGTGGTTTGCATGAATAGCTAGTTCTAGTGAGTATCTCTTTCTAGTGGCTTAGCTACAAGAAGCCTTGTGACAATTTTCAAACCTGTAACTGTCATGTCTTGCTCTGATCACTCATCTCTCACTCTCTGAGAGCTCTCTTCTTGAGCACATCCTATTTTGTAAGAGAACTTTGTTATAACCCTGCAAAACGAAAAAAGAAAAACCAAAATAAATGAGGCAACATGAATCCAGAAATTAAGAATAAAGCTCCAAACTTTATTCATTGACTTGAGTACAACAGTGATGCAGATTACAGTGGCACAGGGGTGCAGTATGTGCTGTTTGCATTATGACAGTGGAAACACTAATTGTACAGAACAGCAACCCAGCTCAACTTCTCATTATGCATACAAGCAGACTTACTGTACAGACAAGACATTGATTCACTTTTACAGAGACTCAGAAAATGAGACAGATGAATGGAAAACACAGGGACACCTCCCCAAAACGCTGGTTTGTAATATGTGGAGAGAGGATAAAAGAAAAATAAAATATTAAAAAAATCCTATTGCCAAAATCTACCGATTTAAAGGAAAGTATACCTTTAAAAAATTAGTTTCCGTTTCCAAAGCTTAAAAAAAGCCCCCAGCTGTAAGGCCCCCTTATAGGAAGAGTTGTCCACAATGACCAAGCCTCACTGCTTGGACAGGGCTGATCTGGGAGTGACACACCGAGCTCCTCGCTGTGGGCACACACAGCAGCCAGAGGCTTCCCTGGCTCCAGGGGTGCGGTGCCAGCGAGAGGCTCCACTGCTGCCAGTGGGTTTGCATCTGGGGGGAAGTGCATTCTGAAGGTGTTCAGTGACAAAAGCCCAGGCAAGTGTCCAGTGGGACCTGTCAAAGCATCCTAAGGGAGCTAGAGACTCAGCCTGGTAAGGCACCGCTGGGATTCCCACAGCTGCTTCTGCTGCTGAAATGCTGCATTTCGTAATGCCCAGGGGCAAGGTCCTGGGGGCCTCAGCTCTGCAAGTCCTGGGAGCAACACCTGTACTGACTGTGGTGATCCTGACAGAACAGGTTACTGTTTGCCTTCGGTCATCTCTGTTTTACCTCAAAAGAAGGACCACAGTGCACATGGAAGTATTACCTCTCCACAAAGATGAGCATTTTTGAGCAACTCATTAGCAGAAATCTATTTCCCTGTTAGAAGCCCTTTGGGCAACAAATAATTTATTTTGCATACAGGCAAACAACATTAATGGCCAATTACATTCCCACTTCCTGCACTGATGCTTACATTAAAATTAATAACACTTCTGCCAAATGTGGGCATCACATAGCTCCTGCCAGCAGAGTTGTCTGACTAAAAACTCGGTATCTTTGCATTGTGATGGATTTTTTTGTTATTGTTTCTTATTTTATTAAGCACAAAAAAGGTATGTGGGAGAAATCACATGGCAAAACTCGCCAGCCAGAGCAGTGCTGCAGCCCACAGTGATAGGAGTGTTTCTACACTAAGGGGAAAAGGCGCATTGTGCTACTGTCACAGTGCTCAGGAGCTCTCTCCAGCTCTTCCTTTTGCAGCAATGGGGTAAAAATGTACCACATTTTTACAAGACCAGCCCTTGCTAAGCATCTACCCTGAAGACTATGCTGGACTCCAGTGGGTGTGTTGACAGGGCCACAAACCAGACCATGACCTGGGGAGAACTGAATGGGGAAGGGGGCAGTGCAGACAAGCCCTAAGCGTCCCTCTGGCATGGAAAGATGAGTGGCATTTTGGGACAGATTAGCTTAATTCTTGTTTCCTGCAAGTGTTTTATTGCATTGTCATTATCACTGACTGGTGTTCCTCACTGCTGTAGGTAACATTCAGGATGTGGACATCCTCCTCCACAAACACATTCCAGAGGAAAGCAATGAATCATGGAGTGAGAGAAAGGCTGGTTTTCATTTGTCTGCTCTACGAGGCTGTGGTCCAAATATGCCAACATCTCCTCCTAAGTCAGGGTGAGCCAAGATAAGTCATTCCAAGATGAGTTTAGAGGATGTTCATATTTTTACCATTCTGGGGCCTAATTTTCCTGTAGCTTGTTCTAACAGCTTCATACCAATAATTTCAGTGTGGGTGCTCACACGCTATGAACTCCAAGCTTGACTTCTCCACAGTTTGAAACAGGTACTACAGGCTCATGCCAGTGTTTTCCTCTAATCCTGCCAAACATCACCCTGGCAAGCCCTGGAGAAATCAAGCTTATGCCAGCCCTCCTCTTTCGCAGACTTTAACCCTTCCCTGTCCATTGATATTACCCTGCCAGGAGACACAGAGATTCACTTCAAAATGTGTCTAACTTCAGCGTAGCAAACTTTTACATCTGAACTACATGGCTGAGAAAGGATTTCCCAATTACAACAGGAAAAGGGAAGCAAGCACTTCAGTGCCTGGCCCACAGACTTGGGACTATAGGACTTTGTAAGGAGAGATGACATCTGTCTTGACAGAAGTAAAAGCACTACTGGAGCCACAGAGATCTCTTATCCCAAATACAGCTATTGAGTTCTCCCAGCCTAACCTTTCACAGCACACTGCAGTACATCCACAACACACCACAATCCATATTTAATGGGCTCCAAATGGGGAAGGTGTGTGCCACACGTGCACCTGTGCTCAAGGACCTGCATGTGCACATAATCCCGTGTGTACATAATCCCACGTGTACATAATCCTGTGTGTACACGTGGGGTTATTCTGCAATGCTTTGACTGTGCCTTGCTCTTACATCAATCCTAAAGCAGAAAAGGAGAAAGAAGAAGACAAAAGCAATCAGTTTTTAGTGCTCTTGGTAATGACATTCTGTTGACAGCATTGATGGGATGGGACTGTATCAGAAGCTCAAACGCTTTGCAGGAGATAGAACAACACAAGCATGTACTTAAGGCATATTCATAGAATCATAGAATGATTTGGGTTGGAAGGGACCTTTAAGGATCATCTAGTCCAACTCCTGACATGTCTCAAGGGAATATCAAAGAGGGGAATTACTAAGAACTGCTACTCAATGGATACCAGGAGAATGATTAATTGCTTACAAAGAAAATTCTCCCTGGGGCTACATTTTGTTTTTATTAGGTGGGAAGACCAGATGAAGGAACAGAAAATATTGCAGTGACCATCACTAAGAGCCCACTGCAGAAATCCCACCTCCCCCATGGCTGGCTGCAGCGTGGGTTTTGTGGACAGATGATCTCTTGGGGTGTGTCTACATGTAGGTGGTTGGGAATTAACTGCAGGCATGAAACTGAAGCTCAGAAAACCCTTCATGTTCTCAGTGAGGAATAAAGCAGTAGTAAGTCTAGTGTGGGCTGTGAACTGACTGACTGCTCCACACTTATCTGCTCAGTGAGATGGGAGCCAGCAGAGGCCCAAAAATCCAGTCAGAGATTAATTGTTTCTGCAACACCTAAGGTGGCTTCTCTTCATTCCTTCCCAAGCTTCAGCTGCAGTTTTAAATTCTCAGTTGATGAGGCAGATCCAAATTACCATGCCATCCTTAACAGGCCAAGAAGCTGAGTTCTTCTTTTTTTTCTTTTTTTTCTTTTAATTTCTTTTTTTTTCTTTTTCTTTTTTTTTTTTTTTTTTTGCATAGGAGGGAGAGGTAAGAAAACAACCTGGCTTAGTCATTTCTGAAATGACTGGGTACTGTGTTCGTATGTGTTATGAGAAGTTCAGTAGTAACCTAGAGATGGGGACAGAAAAATGCAGACTGGCAGCTCACATCCTTGAGAGAGCAACTCTTCAGGTCTAAAACAGGTATGGTCAAGGTGACTTGGACTAAAAGACCTGTGAGGCCTAATAGTTTCAGTGTCTGTAGGATGTGGGATGACAAAATTTGGAGAATTTTAATAGGTTAAATGCATTAAAACTCAAATGTTCATCTCAAAGTTAAGCCACACCTTGCAGGTGACCAAACACTGAATTTCTGAGACCACAGCATTCAGAAAGTCTGTGAGTGTAAAACACTGCTGTTCTTCCATTGTATGGATTTGGTTTCAGCAGTCACTCAGAAATGCATCTCAGCCTGCCTGAGCCCCTGACGCTCCCATTTACTTCTCAGAGCTCCTCTAAAAACCTTTCCAGATGCATGTTCAGAAAAATGGGGTGAAACATCTTACACTGATCCCTGCTGCAACCTCGGTACCACCCAGAGAGCTCACTCACAACTGTGTGTGTCACAGTGTCCCCAGGGACTTCTGTTCAGCAGGGATGATGCCAGATCTCCATGGTGGCACATTCTTCAGCTTGTCCCACAGACCCAACTTCCCTTAGCTCTAGGGACATGGAGCAGGTGCTGAGCCCTGGTCTCTGTCTCTCACACACTGAATCTTTGTCTCAGATTTTATCAAAGGAACCACAGTGATCTGTCACAACAGGACTTCCTAAACCAGCAGAGAGGAGGCAGGGTTTGGGCTGTCCTGCACAGTTCATGGTGAAATGTCATTTGGTGATGCAGAGAACTCAACATAGTGATATTGAATCTCAGAACTACACGGGACTGTTTCCCCTTCCTGACTTCCAGATTTTAACACCAATGTCTCATATAACAGAAAACACAAAGGTTCTGATGTCTCCAGTGCCTGAAGTTTCTGCATTAAAAAGGAAACCGTGATATTCTTTGACAGACACAGAACCTAAATGACCCTCTCCTATCAGGAGACAGGCTCATTAGTGCAGTTATGCATTGGCAGTTAAGCACCAAGGAAGAGAAAAAGCTGACCTGGCAGCCATAATGCATCCATTCAATCACTTTGGTGCTCATGTCCTCCTCTGTATAGGACTTGCCCAGAAGCAGTTAAGGTATATACAGGCAGTTTTTCAAGCTGCAGCATACTGGAAGAAGACTGAAAGCAATAAGGAGTTCAATGCAGCTCAGAAACTGTCTTGCATGATTACTCTGTCTTCAAAAACCAAGTCAGGCACAAAGGGAAATAAAAATAACCAAGGCTGGAGCTTTGATGCTTCAAGAGAGGGAAAAAAAAAAAAGTCTGTGCCCTCTTTTCCAAGCACAAGTGAAAACCTACATTAACTAAAATGAGTGCTTGGCCCCATGCACTGTGCCATATTGACAACAGCTACTGCAGTTTAATCAAAAAGCCTCTATTGGCAGAGCTTGGCACCTTGATGGTACCTTTTAATTCATAAACATTCCTCCCTAAGAGGGATGAATTTGCACGTTAGCTTGCAGAGAACCATCCTCCCTGCCGTTGTAAAATCCTACAACTCCATTGCAGTCTGATGAGCTGTACTAGTAATTACTAGCAGGGAGTTTGTCCTGAAATCTCTGGGTGCAAACCAGGGCACACTTAAAATAGCATTTTCTCACTCTGTCACTCCCACCCCCATCCACCCACCTCCTGGAGTAAATGACAAGAAAACTGACTCTTCTCCATCATTCCCATTACTTAAGTGATCTTAAATTATTCAAAGGACTGGTTAAGGTCCAGCCTTATTAATTCAAGCAGAAAGTGTGGAAGAGGGAAGACTGACAACACACACAGCAATTCACTTCCTCTATCCTAGCAAATATTTACAAGGAGTCCATTTTCCAGAAATCCAAGTGATGTGTCCTGCAGGTGAGCAGAGCACCCACCGTCGCAGGTCGTGTTACACGAAGAAGACACCGTGTCAAAAGAGTGCCAAGTAAGAAACATTTGGGTGAAAGACTTAATGTGGCCATGGGGATAAGTTACAAAGGGCTTCTCCTTCCCTACAGACCTACCTATGTCCCTCTCCATATATACACACATATATACACACATACACACACACAGAGATAGATGGAGAGATATAAATACATGTGCGCACACAGGCAAACACGCATACATATATATATATATATTTATATATGTATATATTCTCTTCCAGTTCTTGGAGTGGTTACAACTACTTTAGTCTACAAGGCATCCTAAGGGCACTTCCTGGCTCTAGCAATTAAGTCCATCACATTGTGGAGAGAAGTAAAGGGAGTATCATTGAGGGAGAAGAACAGAACAGTTTTCTATCTTGTACAGTAACAGGTTGACACCTCTGAAAACTACCATTGCTGCTTCTGAGCCCAGATATTTTCTCCCTGCATTCCAGGAGGGCAATTGTTCATCTTGTTCAACTGCTGTGTACAGAGGTGCCACTATGTTGATTTTCCCTTTTTGGTGGATAAGTAGTTGCTTCCAAACAGTTTGGACTGTATGATACAATATTCTATGCGTCATTTGTTGCTGGTTTGTTTAAAGGGAGATTAAAAGAGTTTTGCTTTTTTCTTCATGTCGTTGCGTCTCCAGAGAGGTAACTTGTCAAACTCCTGTATTGTCATGCCAAATATTTCTTGAAAAACTTCAGGTGCTAAGTGACGCTTTAAAAAAACAAAAAAAGGAGGGGAAAAAAAAAGGAGAAAAGGCAATGGTCAGTCAAAGCCAAAGAGACACTACAGGAGGTTGAAGTGCCTTAGGGATTTCATGTTGCTGTGTAAGAGCCATTGTTGGAAAAAATAATGCTTTGGCAATATATAAATCCAAGTCCTCATGGACTTTGGTCCCAAGGAATCAATCAGGGAACTATTTCACTTGCTGAATAAGCAAGAGACAGAGAAATGATTGGTCTGAAGCCATCCAACAAGCAGTGACAGGCCAGAGAACAGGACCAGCTCCTGCACTCCCGTCCCAGGCCTTAGCAAGTCACCTTTGCCTATGGAAATCCGAACAGACCCCGGGTTTTCAGGAGGGGGCTGCAGGTTGACATGCTCCAAGTTCTCAGAAGGAAGTTAGTTCTGGCCAGGCTAACTGTTCAGCACACTTCTCTACTGCTAATGAAACACTTTTTGGTGCTGTCCCATGCATAAGTTAGTTCTTGTTCAGCCACTTAAGAGTGCACTGGATGGGAAAGTGTCTCCCTGTGGCACTAATCTAACACAGCACTGAATTCTGATTAGTGACCACGTATCTAATGATACAAATGGGCAGAAACCCAAATTACCCACATTTTTGGGGCTCCTCCCATTTATCTCCACTGATCATTAAGCGACTACAAACGACTTAAGCGTCCCCAGCATTCCACTGGGCTGCTTAAGTCTTCCTAATCCACAAAGTTGTGAACTATATTTGTTTGTTGGCAGAGATTTAGATCCTCGTATTTTTGGATATCAGCCAGTCTAACTAAGTCACAGGACTCATGATGAGTTAAAGAAAGTTAGACTTTTGATCCTCAAGGATGGCTGACACTGACTCTTAGCTAAGAGATGATCCAAGATCGAACACAGTATTGCTCCATTCCAATATGGATCCTATGAAACTTGTGCAACTTTGGGCTTTTAGCAGATCCATAAGTATATAATGAAATGCCTGAAACCATAAGGGGATTGTGAGAAGCTCAGTCTATGAGCAGGGAGACAGAGGTGTGGGAGATTGTTCGAAGAGATGCAGCTGCTTCCTCCCAATGTCTGATTCATCTTTCCCTGATTAGTGCT
This sequence comes from Eulacestoma nigropectus, assembly GCA_013397775.1. Taxonomy (NCBI): domain Eukaryota; kingdom Metazoa; phylum Chordata; class Aves; order Passeriformes; genus Eulacestoma; species Eulacestoma nigropectus. The sequence continues at coordinate 101,819 of VZTE01005203.1, forward strand.
GAGAAATCGTCCAATGTTTCTCAGGACCCACATTTCGGTGTTTCAGCTTTCACAAACAACAAACAACTTCAGCAGGAAAGAGCATTTAGGAACTTGCTTCTCTTACCTCCAGCCTGGTTCTGTCTACATCTTTTAGTATTTTATTTCGCCCTCTGTTGGTCACCATGAGTATTTCATATGGAAAAATCTGTTAACAACGTATAAAAGGGGGAAAAAGAGATATTTATATTTATATTCTAAAGCAGACAGAACAAAATGTGTCTCATTGTCATAAACACACAAATATTTGTTTTCTATTTCAAAGCAAATATCGGGGGGCTTTTTCTTATCATTTTTTCCTAAAGTTGTGTGGAAGACAGGCTGACCTGGACAGAGCCAGAACTTGTTTAGCTTTGAACTGCCTTATATTGTAAAGCCACAATTTTTATGGTGTATATAACACATCAGCTGGCTTTGGTCAGGCAGAGTCCTTTCTAGGCAATACAATTCCTCATCTATCAATGTATAAATTTATTAAGGTAATTGCATTTGGCACTCATTGGTCTGACTAATGGTTGCCAGAGAGTAGACGGCCCTAAAGACACACAATTAGTGAGTGGACTTTTAAAACACGAAAGTACATTAAAAAGGCAGCATCTCTGAATAAGCAAGGTCTTAATTAGTGGGGGCCACTGCATTCAGTAGAATTTATCACATGACTTTCCTTGCCTTTTTGGATAGTTAAAGAATTCGAACAACTAATAGAAACAGTGCTGCTTGGAAAGGATTTCAGAAAATCTCAAAATCAGTTTCAGGAATCATCCCTGGCAAGTAAAAATCTGTTCTAAGATTTTTTTTTTTCCTTGGATAGACACTTCCATGCCTGGAATGACTTAGGAGAGCTCATGTTCTGTCTGCCAGAGCATCTCTAGAGCCCTTCTCATTGCATGTCTTTGCAGTGAAGGAAAGCAGCATTCCCAGATCCCTCAGCCAACCTCTACTGAAGTCAATGAAGTTTTTCTGGAAACTTTAGTGGCAACTGGCTCAGCCTTTACTGTCATTTATGGGTCTTGTCTTAGTTGCCCACTGGGAACATGAGTGAGACCACCAGAGGTCTCCTGGAGAGATCTGAGCTATTATCAAATGCTATTAATTACATCATTTCAACATCGGAAGAAGTCTGACTTCATCAACTTTTGTGCAGTACTCATCAATTAAGTTCATTCCATTGTTAACAACTATCCCAATGAACTTTTCAAAAACGTAATGAATAACATTCAGGCATCAATGAACACACCACTGAGTTTATTGTAAGTAATAATAATTTAAATAACGTGTGCTTACATACCAATTGTAAGATATGATTCTTATGAGATTCTGACATTGTCACAATTGTACAATTAAGTCTATACTTACATTGTTTATGTTTGATACTGGAAATGGCTACCATAAACAGCATTATAGGAAACTAAAATGTAACTTTTCATATTCAAACAGGCAGAGTTTTAAGTCAAGATCTACAGTCATAAGTACATTTTATATTTAAATATTCACAACAAGGCATGTCTCAATCTGGGCTGGCAAGATGCACAAATTCTGTCCTTTCTGGAGAACCATTTGGTAAGATTTGGTAATTCTTAGGATTATTAATTTTTACTTTTTATGTGTTTCATGCTGACTCTAAATTGGCTTATTTTGCTTTATCAGGTTTAAGTTAATGTTGAACCATTGACATGAATAAAACCAGTGCCAATTCACACATGCTGAGGGTCTGGCATCACCTTTACAAATATCAACAGAAAGCTATCTATTATTTCAGGAAATTTCCCACAAATTTTATCATTAAAATAATCATTAATAAATAATCATTAAATTTTGTCATTAATAATATTGACAGAATTTGTCACCCAAAATAGCATCCCAAATCACTGGGTACATCAACAGCAGTGGTGACTGTAAGAATTTCTATTGCACTGAAAGAGAAATTATTTGGAATAAAAAGGAGTATCTCAGGAGTCTCCAAAGTCTTATTCATATAATATATAAAACCACTTGTAACTGCACAGTGCACTGGGGTCTCAGCTTATAAAGCCAGGGTTATTGCCTTGTACAGTTTGTCTGGAGGTGACTCGGAAGCACAAGAAGTAATCTGGTTTGCAAAGTGAGCTCCTCACTTAACTGCAGGAATTCTGATCCTTGTACCTTTGGCAAAATCATGATTTCATGGAAGGTTCACCAGCAATAAAGTTGCAAGATTTGAAACACAGCCCTGGTTGAATTCCCTCTATATATTATATTAATTTTTGACTCAGGCATCTTCAGACATAGCTGTAAAAGCATTTTAATTTGTATCTTGAATTATAATTAGCAGACATTGTCTCTTTTTCCAGTAAATCTCCTGAAGAGTTTCTCATACAGGGAATTCAACATTATGGACAGGTCTCAGGTGAACGGTGCTGAGAGCTAAGGGACAGGTCCAGACAGACAGGTAGGTACCTTACTTCCAGTCAAAAATCCACATATTTCCATAAGCAGTACATTAAGACAGCCTCAACAGGGTGTTGTGAGCCACAATATTCTGCAGCACTTTTCGACCTTGGACAGATCTGAGACCTTCCCACTGAGTTTGGCCTGGTGCTTTGGCTGGTGAAAGCTTGACAGAGAACCAGCTATGGAGCACCTTCCATATCCATCACTTTGTCCCTAAAAAGGCTTCCTTAACTCGGGAAGCACACCTGGGCTGCCCTCAGCCTGCCTGAATACCAACACCCGCAGAACAAAGTCCAGAACAAAGGGAGAGGTTTGGCACATAAGGAGCAGGGACTGAGCGGAGGTAAAGGAAAACAAGGGAACTAAGACATTTCCCATATTTTATCTGCATTTCACAGTAAAACCTTCAATGTCTTGAAGGAAAGCGAATAACATCTGCACTTGCCTTTGGCTCCAACATGTTAGGCATAGACACTCCTCTGTCCATTCTCATTCCAGGGACATGACCATCCGGGAGGGACTGCATCGGATACAGGTATACATCAGACACAAAGGTTACAAACACAGAGGGTAAAGGCACTCAAGTAGTGGTGAAGACAAAGGTGAATTTGCCCTGAGACCTCCTTCAAGTCTTAATTCTTGGTCGTATTATATCGATCATTGCCATGGCTACTGTTCACTACTCCTCTGAGGCAGGCAGAGGGATCCTTCTGTCCTCTCAGCCACCACAGCTCCTGTCCCTGCTAAGGCTGGTGACAGCCCCCCACTGAGCTGACCAGCATCACTTTCCAGGGGGACCTGGGCACCCCAAGAGAGTGCTGGGCCCTCTCCCACTCCAGTGAGTAGGTGACGTTCTTCTCTAATTCTTCCCTAGCATTAATTCAGATCCCACCCAATAGCATAGAAAGCACTCTTACACCTCTGGGCTTTCCTTCTTGTAATTTACTGTATCAGCTGAGGGTTTTCTCTTTTTTTATCTCTACAATGGGAAATTTTTACTATGAACACAAACAGGGATAGGGTAAAAAGGTGCTGTTTTGACACAGGTACTATATCTAAGGAAATAACATTTGGAGCACAATACATGGACAGCTCTGCTCCCCTCCCATAATCTTATTCTCTTTCCAATCATCATGATTTTGATATGCCAATAACAAAATTATCCAAGTAATTAAACTCTTTCTTAAATTGCCATTTCATATTGTGATTGTGCTGAGGAGCCAGGCAGACTCAAACCATTCTGAAAAAACCCCTGCAAGCAGTAATTGAAGTTAAAAGGTTTCTATTTGCAAGCACACTTCTTTCTGGCTCATCTGTGATGGCAGCACTGTAGAAAACTACTTATCAGCCATCTTATCTGGACAGCAAATTCCAGGGTAAAAATGAGGAGTTCAAAACCCCTGGTATGAGAGAAAATTGCCTCCGGAAGAGACTTGCTATGTGTCTCTGGGGACAGTACTAGAGAGGCTGGAAATAAATCCACCCTCACGTGTCCAGAGAAGACTACTACAGGTAACTCATATATGAACAGACAGTGGATTTTACAGAGCAAGTCACAGAACTGGTGTGAGCTGTCTCAACTCAGCTCTGGGGAGGCAACAAGGAGGAATCCGAGGCTGTGCCTGTTTTTTGTTGATAAGAATCTACATTGGTGATTATGCTGAAACATGCAGGAAAATCAAAGCTATTGTCTTAAGAAACCCTTCCCTGTAGCAGAAATTCAGAGTTGAACAAGTAGCTGCTTTAAGTTCTGTTGTCAGTTGATTGATGAAAACCCGTACTCTACCTGGAAATCTGAAAAGCAAGAGAGAAATCTCATCAGCTTTATAGTGTGGAAGAACAAGAATCAGTCACAATCTACCAGAGAATCCTTCTCTGTTTTCTGGTCCACCTGCTTTTTCCAAAATCCCATCTGATTCTCTAAGGCCAACAACATTTCTAATTCTGGACTCAGTTTGTACAGTCAAACACTCCAAGTATTGCAGTCCTTTTCCTTAACTCTCCAAGTTTCATAACTTTCATAAATAATACTTGTCAATTTTTATTTGGCACTGAGTGGTACCCCATCCAGCTCAAAGCCATAATGAAGATCATGAGCAGCAGTGGGGATCAGAGGGCATTATTTCCCTTTCTTCACTGTGGCACATTCTTTCAGACTGCTCAGTGGAGGGTAATTTTCAGAGAAAGAAAACACTGTCACAGAAGTTCATATTCCTGATAATATACACAATACTCGCTTTCCATTTGATCCAATGCTAAATCATTCCCTTGGCATAAAAAAGGATCAGTTCCTTGCAGATTTAGCAGATTTAGCAAAATAAACCAAACATTTTTAACAGGTATTTGAAGTGTTTTGAATTAACTGTTTGCCAGAGAAAATTGAACAGTACTGAGCAAATACAAAGTAACCACATCCACAGCCTTAATATAAAACAGCAGAAATGATCAAACACCATAACATTTTTACATTTATTACTAACAGACTGTAAAAGGCTCCTCATCCTTACCTCTAACAGCACCACTCACATCCCCGTAACTGTTGTACTGACCAAAATCTGTAGAGACCGGCTGTAGGAGGAAAAGAGGGGCAGCACATAAATTCACACTTCATGACTTTACAAGTGGGTTGGTACACAGGGAGAAATAAATTGCTTTAATTTTTTTTATTTCCCCCTCTGTTTTACAACATGTCTTGCATTGCTTTCTTGCCTTTTTAACAAAGTAGTTTGTGGGAGGGGAAAATAGGTTTGGTCTGGCTTCAGGTGGTTTTATAAGAAACATTTATCAAACTGAAAATCCAATATAATTGATATGGAAATAAGTATCATGGATAATTAAAGCCACCTTTCACTTCTCAAAATCACCATCTTCTTACCCTGTGAAGTCCATTTTTTCCATACCCAGGGAGAGAAGAGGTTTTGGAGGCTGAAGCATGTGCTGTTGAATGAGGAAGGGAAAATATTTTACTGGAAAAATCCCATGCAAACTAAAAAACCAGAACACTTTAGGAATCACCTAGTACAAAATACACAGTTAAAAGAGTCAGGCATATACACAACCAACTGAGACACACTGACTTTAAGAAACTCAGTCCCAAACTCAACACAAACTTCCACACATCCTGTAAACTACAGCTTTATAATACTGTGGTGGCAGGCCATTAATAAGGGACACTGATTTTTCTAGGCTCAAAATCAAGGTGGTCTCCACTGGATTGAAAAAAAAAGCTCATGGATCAGCCATGGCATCAGCTTTGGGAAAGATATCCCTGATTCCAAAAGGCAATTGATGACTGCACTGAATATCCCTGCAAAGAGGGATGGACACATCTCAAATAAAGGAGTTCTCCAACCTGTTATAAGGTTAATAAAAAAATCATAAGCTCTGAGTTGAGCAGGTAGACTCTGGCCCCACAAAAATTACAGACAGTAAGGGAGAGCCACAGGAATCCTCTCCAAGGCCATCAAGGCAACACACTTATAAAACAGGGAACACAAGGAAATCTTAGTTTGCTTGGCAGCTGCTCCAGTGGATGACTCCAGAGAGACTCATCTTGTCCCTTCTTGGCTCAAAGTACAGCTTCTGTGTTACAGTGGCTGGTGAATGACGAGAGTGAAATAAAACCCCCAAACCCTTCTCTGGAGATGTGAGAAGGCCACAGCCGTACATCAAAACGTGCAATGAGGCAAAGAATCTAAGACACCAATTAACCAAAGTTAACTTTTGTGCTTTTGCTCTGGAACAAAATACAATCAAAATGTCAGCCCAGATCAAAACACTGACTGTGTTTGGAATATGCAGCCCCACTGGTCAGTATTGCTGAATTTCTTTCCATAGGAGAAGAGACTAAACAGGGATAGGAACCATCAGTTTAAGCAAAATGTGTTGTTGTAATTCAATAACCCAGCCTATTAGCATCTGTGTGATGTCATAGTCACTGAACACCCCATTTCTCATCTATATTAAAACAGCTCTCTCCTCAAAACTGCCTGAAAATCCTCAACTTCATGTTTCTTCTAATTTAAGAGCAACCACAAGAGTCCTCCCCTCACCAAAATCAGGTGATGAATTAGGCCCCTCTTTCAGGGCAGATTGCCACATACACACATATCAAGCAGTCTTCCCAGCTGTCTCTCTTCTGAGACACTGCTTGTTATGTGTATTTGTGTTGTTTACTATCCATTGTTCATGATTAGCTTTATTGCCTCCATGAATTACCTGGAGAATCGTAACGACTGGCAGAAAGGGCTGACCTACCGCGACTCTCCTTTTCCATCTCTTCCTTCAATATTAACTGTCCCAGACCAGAGTTGAGCTACAAATGGCAATTAGAAAACACATCAATAAAACCAAGCTGACCAAGACAGTGGTAGAAAGTGCTTACAGAAAGCAAAGGGGCACTTTTTGGATGGTGTTCAGAAACAGCATGAGGACAAGCTTATAACCACCTTCATGAGCTGCTCCTCCTGCAGCTGCCGGCGTCTCTGCAGCTCCTCATCATCTTCCTCCCTTCCACTTGATCTGCGTCTCATGTCAGCTCCTGCTTCCACAAAACCACAGCACAGAGAGAGCTTTGTGCATCAGTTCAGCCGCAGCTCGAAGATTTCAGTGCTAGTTCAAAGTACTGGTCAGTTTGATTTGCTGAATAAACAAAGCAGCATTTTCCCACAAAGTCAAAAGACTTTTTCAAAACTCCCTCCTAATAAAACTCACTTGGGTAGCCTGCCCTATGGTTATCAGGCTTGCTATAAATTAAACAAGAACTTAAACTGCACATGAGCTCCAAAACAAGCAACTGTCCTGGATACAAAAGCCAGGATTCAATGTAATAGAGAAAGGAGCTCACATTGATGGTTCTGGAAACATGGGGTTTAGTAACACCAGCAACTGGATCACAGCTGAAAACCTAAAATCTGATTTACATTTACACTTTTATCTAGACCCAGAGAAGCAAATCTGAATTAACTTTTCAAATGGAAAATTAAACTACATTAGTCTCCTAAATGAACACTCATATTTGGAATAAACAAGGCATTGGTTTTTGTCTAAAATGAAGTAAACTAATTTGATCCACTGGATAAAGCTAAAATAAATTAAGGCACAGATGTTCTACATTTTAGTTCCTTAGTTTTTGTGGAATAATTTTTACTTTCTTGAATATTCTTAGGAAATAATCCAGTCTGGATGTCAGGACAATTCCATGAATACACAGGATATGTTATTACTGCAAGCATTTAGACAGCAGTTCTATTTTTTTCTGCACAGGGCTTTATCTAATATAGTTATTTACCAACGCTGTGCTAGACAAACTCACTGTTTAAAGTATGTACACATTTCAAGTATGTAGATGAGAGAGCTTCAAGTATGTTGATGTTACCCTCGTGACTCAGGGACTCTACGTTTGTCAGGTTGCAATCCCAACTAAAGGACATTTTCAAGAAATTGCTGCTGCATGTGCAGCCCCTTCAATTGGTCTCTGAGCTCTCCCACCCTGTGTCTCCTCTCCCAGAACTTCTGTGAAGATCTTACTGTTATGAAAGCCATACACTCCCTCACAGAGACCTGAAACAAGCAACACCTCAGTGCTTCAGACATGACTTCAGCAACGAACCAGGCTAGATACCTTATTTTATGCTACAGGGGTCAATTAAAAAAAAAAAAACAAAAAAAAAAAACAGAAAAAAAATACAAAGCAAAAAAAAAATTAAATTGATGATGCACATGGATTAAAGAAAAGAAAATAAGATACGTGTAGTGCTACAAAACAGAAGAAAAATACAAAGTCTGTAGAAACAGTAACTCTGAAAATCAGGAATTATTTAGTCTGTTAATAGTTCCAATTCAGCTGTTGCTTCTTGCCATGAAATTAGTCATGTGGTTGGAAACAATCATATTTTCTGTGGAATCTTTGCTATTAGCTTAGGACTAAAAGATTAAATAGAATAACTGAAAGAAGTCAGGCTTGTGCGACACACCACCCTTTTTAAGCTACCACACTAGAGTTCAAAAAATTTGCATATGGGTTAATATCTGTGTGATCAATCCCAAAGTCCTTGACCAAAGCCTCGTCTACTCAGTGCAATTCCATAGTTTTAGACTCAGACACTCAGTGGTCTCACCATGAGAACTGCACTTTGTGGTGAGCATCTGGAGGGGATACCACCTCTCCTACACGTTTTTCCAGCTGCACTGTTCATGTCCCTTGGTCACCAGTACCTCTTGAGCCGCGGAGTTGAACGGTTTGTGTTTGCATACCTATGGCAGCCAGGGAGGGAGGGCCTGGCCAGTGGTCAGTCTCAATCTTTGGTATCTCGTTGGGTGCTGGTGCATGAGCTGCTGGGAACTTGGAGGACTTGATGATATCCTCGGAGGACTTGCTCTGTGCTGCCAAGGCAGCTGCATCTAGATGGCAATCAGGGAACTTAGCCATGTAATAAGCTGGAGCAGTACAAAGGTCAGCCTTATTTTGGCAAAATTTTATACTTTACAAGAAGTTAGTTTTCAAAAGCAAACATTTTCATGTTCCGCTTTTCCAATTGCAGTTTGAAGCAAAGCAACGCCTTTCTCTTGCCAACAGATTGGAATCAAACCTTCCTCTCCTCCCACAGTCCCACCCCGAGATAACCCCAAATCAGCTTTGGATTTTACTAAGGTTTCACGGTGTAAGAATGATTAGGCAAGAGTAAGAAAATGCAGCCTAACAGTATTTGCCATTATCTCCTAAGGACAGCTGATTATTTATGAAGATGAACTCAGATTTATGTACTAATAAGTTTTCCCTCTAGGGGAAGCAAACTAATAGATCAGAGTAACAGCACAAATTCTAACACTACTGATGCTAATTATTTCTTATTGTATCTGTGAAAGGCTGCAAAACGAAGAAGAAAAGAAACCTGAAACAAATATGTTTAACTAGGGGATTTTTTTCATGCTGCATGCCCTTGCTTAGAGCATGCAGTAGTAGTAAAAGCAGATGTGAACTTATTAATAAATACTGAACTCCATTAAGATCAACTTTGCAGGGCAAGGCACTTGCAAAGCAATGAACCTCACCAATAAAATAGCTTGGTAGTGGGGCTTCCATTTAAATTCCATTCTAAGACAAAGTCTTGTAAAAGCATGTGAGGGTATGCATTATGGTTTTCTCTTCTTAACATTAAAAAAGACAAAAATAATCTAATAGGATTTAGCATACATTAAACCCAGCCTTAACTACCTCTGAGCTGGAAAATATTAGCTCAAATCACCTTTGCTTATATGAGGCTATCGTATCAGAAGCAAGGGTTCTGGACTCTTCTTTCCTTTTCTCTTTTTTTTTTTTTTGTTAAAAACAGAAAAACATCTTTTAACAAAGTAATGCACTGTGTTGCTCTCCAACACGTTCCAGGTAGTTAAGCAACATCAGTCTTAGATATCATTGGGAATTCTGAGCAGTTGATGATTGGAAAACTCTAAGCATAACTGCAGGCATGGAGGAAGTTGGTCAGTTTACAAAAGCATGACTTCAAACAGTACTTACGTATTAGAATTGGTGATGTCAGTGGTTAAACATTCACATGTTAATGGGAGGTGAGGAGATACATTAAAACCATAAAAATAAACAGAAACAATGTTAAGACTTTTTTCAAAATGAGCATATGGTTTGAAACTTAAAAAAGAAAGAGGGGAAAATCCTGATTTGATACCAGAGCAGTGTAATTTGCAGTGCTCACTACTCCTGACTACAGAATGGACTTGTGGGCTTTCCTGCTCATCCCAGTTCAATGGCTCTCAGCCAACTGTTCATCTACGCCCTGTAGTGCTGCTGATTTGCTACTTAACCCTAAATACATTTCACTGGATAAAACATCTGCAAAGGGATGCAAATTCAGAGTCTATAAAGAGTGGAGTCATTCATCTTTCACCGAGATAGATGAAAACCATCTCCTGTGCACAGCTTTCTGTTCACAGCAGGAGGGAAGAGTGAACACACTCCTTTACAATGCAGCCTTCCCCTGTGGGATTACAGACAGGCAAGGCTGTGGGCTTCTGCCATCACTGTCATTTCAGACTTGCTACGACAACACCAACACCGAAAAGCTTAGAGCACTAACACTGCTGTCCAACTCAGAACCCAAACACCTGGAAAAACAAGTACAGCAAACCACCTGAGATGTATCACAGGGCTGAGAGTCAAAGTAGCCCTCTCAGTGATAAGTCACCTACAGCATCTTCACTAATTAAACATTCTTATTTAAAGCCACAGGTACATTCGGAATTCCAGTCTGATTATAACATCTCCATCTTTGCTGTTGAAATAAATTATTGTACTGTGTCTGTTTAAAATAAGGATATTTCATGAAGTCCCTGTCAGTCTACTGTTAATCCATTTTAACATGACCAGTACCTGTACTTTTAAAATATAAACTTAAAGAAGAGAAATGCTGGAAGGTATCATAATGCAAACAGCAAAATCCCAGCTAATGGCAATTTTGCCATTAATACCCACATGGCAAGATTAAACCATATAATTCAAACGAAACAACATGCTTTAAAACATAATCACTTTCCAGGACATGCAATTACAGCCGCTTCAAGCTTGGACTACTAAATTTTTATGCTTGCGAAGTAAAAACTGAATGCTTTTCACTAGTTGCACACCTTTCAATTCAGCTGACACTCCAAATTTGAAATACAAAGAGAAAGGTCATTTACCGTGTTGTTTGTAGATGGGCGGTTTCCTGTAAATGTTGACACCTTGATCTGTGATATTAACAAACAGAAAAAAGGGAATGTGAAAACTACTTCAGTTGTAGATAAAGATAACTCCACCACTAAAGCAATAGACAGACCAAATCAAGGATGTAGCACAAGAAAAAGCCAGAAACCTATTTATAGTATTATACAAAATCAGATTATTTAAAGAAAAGAAAACATAAGAACAAGTGAAAAGTCAAAGACATGTGGTATGAAGTCCTTTGGAGCTGATTCTGTAACATGGGGATGCATCAACTCATGAACCATTAATTTTCAAGTGGGAAAAAAGAGAGGAAATGTAAGCAGGCGAGACATTTCAATGGTGAAGATACAAGCCATTTGGGGAAAAACACCCCAAATAACTTCTGTGGAAAATTGTGCTTCACTCAGAACAGCTCAATTTTCTTTCCAACTGACTGGCTGGATTGAACGGAGGAGAATGCAGTGAGCCTACAATTCATTTCAAAATCGAGAGAACAACACAGACGCCTAGGACACTGTTTTCAACAGGAAACAACAGCCACACTTCAGTGAGTCAAAGGGATTCTTTATGCAGTGTTCACTGATATGCTACTAATTCTCAAACCATAAGGACAGATTTTCTTTTTTTTGCATTTTTTTTATGCAAGGCCCACCATACTGCATATTACCTATGTAAATCAGAATAAAAACACTTCCCAGAACTCTAATGCAGTAAATCTACAGCATGTCTAAATGATACCATATTTTTACAAATAATAATCTAAGACAGGAATCATTTTGTTCTAAACTACCTTCCCACCCCAGCCAACACTTCGTATAGTCGGCACAGCTACAAATACAAAAGCTAATCCAAAATCAGCACTACAGTGCAAAAATGTGCCAAAATCTTATTAGAAGAGCTAAGTGAGCTACAGGGAGCTAGAAAATTAATGTCAAAAACCCATTTTGCTACTTTATGCTGCCTGAAAAAAGTTTTCAGTTACATTAGAATGAAAGATGAAAAGGAATTTCAGAAACACATGCACTGTATCACAGATCCAATTAAAGTGCTACAGGAGACAACTTTGCCTTTGGCGTTAAGGAAAGCTAAACCTAAAACCTATTGAAACAGAGGCAGATCTTACTCTGCAGAACTCTACATCCTTAAATGAACAGGCAAACTCATTGCACACAAAGACACTGTGGTATTTTGTTCCTGTGCGTGATCTGTTAGGGCCACTTGACCAGCAAACAGGTATGAACATTACAAGGGTAGTCATGCAGTCCTTTTGCGCACATGGACACCAGAAAGCTCCAGGGAGGACGGGAGCACAGCTCCTTCCATGGCTGCACCACGCCAGCCAGTGAGGAGAGCTCCCTCACCATGCTCCAGGTCATTTCTCACAGCTATTCATGCAATTAGGCTTGAGTTTAGGCGAGGCACCGAGAGCCAGGTGAGCTTAAGCAGTTAAAGAGCCGACCTCAGCCAAGCCAGGTCACCCTGACAGAAAGGGGGTGTGCACAAACTGTTTATCTGCCAGATATGAGGAGAGGAGGAAGGGCAGTAACCTCTGGCAGTGTGGAGGAACACTAGGCTGAAGGGAATCTGAAAACAACTGGATGGAACAAGGCTTTCAGCTAGCACTGAAGCAGCCAGATGCATGTCCAAACCCTAGGGACACACAGCCCATCCCATCAAAATCCAAGACACATGGGCTTCTCAGATGCTGGAACAACTGAGGAGCTCACTCCAAAACAGAAACTGCCCTCTACAGAAAGGACATCCTGAGGCACACATATCCCTGTGGATCTGCAGATCTCTCTGAGGACACCAAGCCATTGCACAAAACAAGAAACAACCTCACCTGCTCTAAAAAGAAAGGAACACTAAACTAGAATTGCTGGGTTCAAGAATGAAACAAGTCACAACCATCTGAATGAAGAACATATGTAACGGCTCACTGGTCACCTCTTCTCTGCATGTGAATCAAAACCAACTCCTCTAAAATAAGAGAGCTATGCTGGTGCTCAGCTGGTGCAACTGGGAGAAAAATCAAGCCCTACATAGCTCATATGCAGCTTACAGGCTATCAAGAGACCCTGAAGAATGAAGCATTCTTACAGTGAAACACCTGACCAGGAGAATAGGTAAAAATCACAATGAACCCCCACATTTCTTAAGGCACTACTCCTCTCGGCAAGCCCAGAAGCAGTTCCAAACCCTGAGGGTGCAACCCATGGTAAACGGTGTGAAACGATGGAGACAAGACAGAAGTTACAAAGGCTACATTCTACACTGTGACAGGACAGCGAGACACACACAGTGCCAGCTCCTACCTGGAACATGGAAATGTTTAGGGGCCTGAGCGTAAGTTGGAGTGAGAGGGCGACTGTCAGGCCGATAGGGGACAGGGGAGTTCCGACCGCTGGACGGCTCATTGCCTCCAATGAAAGAATGGAGAAAACAAAATGAGAAGAGGGAGAGCAATCAAAAAAAAAAAAGAAAAGAAAAAAAAAGCAAGCCCAATCAAACCCAAACAAAACTGGTGGAATCAAAACCTCCAGGGAGAAAAGAAGTTGAACCAAAATATATATATAAACAATAAGGAGGACTGGTAGTAGCCCTGGTGACTTTTCCCCTCCCCCCCCATATTCCTGCAGAGACAAAAACTCATGTTCAGGCTGGAGTTGACGTTTGAGCAGCTCAGACTCATTCTGACGGCATGCAGGCGGGAGCTGTGTGCTTGTAGCTGGTGATTAGATGGGCAGTATAGAAAAGAAGAATGGAAGGTTACTTGGCAATGATTTTTTAGTACGGAGATTGATATTTGGAATTAAAAGGCGCAGACACGGAGCAGAGTAGTTGATATGCAAACTCGAAGCAGATAGAAGCAGATGCTGGCAGTTACCACAGTTCACTAAACCAAAAGTGTACAGAAACCAGAAACAGAAAATAGAAGTTAGGTCACTTGGCCCATATCAAAAGGCATAACTGTTCCTTACACACTCTTTCATTGGTTTAGGAAAATTCTGATATGGCAAAATAATTTGTAGAGCAGTGCAGCCCATCTGGCGGCTGCACCCACATCATTTGTGCCTCCCCAAACCTCTGTCAATGCCAAATTTGGCTCTGATCATGATACTTCACCACTGCTGATTTAGCAAATCTGAATCTAATACCTAAACCCCTTAGTTCTAGTTTGCACACACAGTTTGTTCCATTTGTAGGATTACTCCTAGTGGGACTCCCCCTTTGCCTCCTGACAATGCACCACAGCAATCCAATGGCCCTGAAAGTTCCTGTGTCTTGCCAGGCAGAGAGGGCTGCTGCACAACCACGATGGTGGATCCCCAAGTATCAAGACATCCATTCACATGTCTGTGTGTGTACCCTGGAAGAATGCAGCTGCCTCTTTTATTGTACTGTTCTTCAAACTAGAGCAAACTCACACAAGGAAAAACCATTCACATGGGTGCTTATTTTACATAGGCAGGGGTCAGCCCAGCAGTGAAAAATAGGGGAGCATCAAACCCCTTCCATTTTTAAAGTATGCACAAGGGGTTAAAAAACCCTAAAAATGTTGATTAAGAAAGCAAGAAAAAAAAAATGGAGGGTGGAGGAAGGAATGATAACAAATACAAGAGGGCTATAAAACATAAGAAGAAATAAATTGCAGGCCTGTTTCCTATGTCATGGTAAGAGTACCCAAAACCTTAGACTCAGCATGCTATTTATATATTTGGGGTGGGGAGAAGAAAAAAATATGTTTTCTTTACAATTTACACAAAAAATCCTCTTTTACTTGAACAGTCATCTGCCAGTCCAAAAGGCACTAAAAGGGAAAAAAAAATGCTCTTTACAAACCTTGCTGAGATGTGCCCCAGAGGCTTCAGCCAGTATGCAAGTTAACCCACTGCATATGAATGTTTTAAAAATCACATGCACAGTTCAGGGGGCTTGGCTGAACAAAATTTGTCCAGAAGAATGCATGTGCAAAATTCCATATTTAGCACTTTGATATTTCAGCCCTAAATGACATGATGCTCTTTCAACCACATGAGTTGATGGTGGTTTTCTATTTCGGGTGCAGCAATGCTGAGCTTCTGGCCAGGTAACAATAAGGGCTAGGTTTGCTAACTCTGAAAAGCAGCATGAATGATTAGTTAAACATTATTGTTATATCTCGATCTCTAGCCCTTTACTTAGCAATTCCAATATTGTGTTCTACTTCTCCAGGGATGGCGGAACACCTCACTTGATTTCACTTACATCTTTTGCTTCTATTGAGAAATTATTAGTTGCTTTTCAGCAAAATAATTGTTTTATAAGGAAAAAACCCCATCAATATTGATGTCTTGATATACAGTTAATTGTTTATAGAGAACATGACACTCTGACTTTCTGCTTCCTTTAGCAATTACACTCAATGAAACAGAAGAAAAAAAAGGGATTTATTGACCCGTGGACTTGTCACACCAGAGGAGTCACAAATACATTTTGCCTGTTGGGAACTGGTAGTCTAAATGTGGGTGTGTTCAGTTTGCAATGCTTCTATCACCAACACTAGAAATATAGGGAAGAAAACCTTCTTAGAGCCCTCTCTACCTCAGCTAAACACAACTAAGTGTGCTCACACCCATAAATGTATGCTGGCTGGTCTTGCATCTGGGACACAGATAATTTGTTTAGAGAGAACTGGAAATGTTGTATAATGCACCCAGTACCAGGCAGACAATTACTGTGGCATCAACCTGCACGTGATGCTTTACAGATGTCTCTGTTGGCTTCTATTTCCTGGGGTGCCTAATGACTCCTGCTAGCAGTGACAAATAACTCCCCTTTACATCTCCTAGGATGGCAGCCTCATTGCCTCCAACCTCTGCAAGAGGGAATGGTACATCTACTTAGATTCCCATTAGGCCATCCCTGAGGAACCCACTCTCGTAACGAGGCTTAAGTGCTTGGGATGCAGCTGCAAAACCACCCACAATTTATGGAAGCAGTGCCAACATCTGTGGGATTTGCACATGCACAGAGGAAAGCAGAGCTCTTGGCTGCCTGTATCTGCCTCCCAGTGCCTCAATGCCAGCCTGCTTGCAGCTTTACATAAAAACCCATTAAATTTGGGTGCCTTGCCTGCACAGAAAAGTCTCTCGTAACTGTCTCAGATATGCTGTAACTACTCTTAACTCCCCAAAGCAACAAGAGCATTCCAGTTCTCCAACCCCATAGAAAGAACTAATTCTCACACCCTTGGCATGAAACTGAATATGTCTGTGTGTAGGTGGGGGGAATGTTAAGAGACAGTGGAACAAGCTTAATTTAAAAATCAATCACTAGAGCACAGCAGAATGGAAATTCAGAGGTTTTTTTTTCTTTCCTTCTCTTTGCTCCATCAGGTAATTGTTTTCTATAGCTGAATTTGTTAGGCAGGTTGCCCTAGCAGCCAGGAATAGAACTGCTTGCCCACACAAAGCCCAGTGTAATGCAGGTTCCTGCTGCCTTCTGAAGTGCTCACCACTGGGCTCAGTGGGATTCATAAGCTCAGCTCACAGAATCAGGCCAAAAAACCCATATGCAACCAACACTGAGCCTTCTGTCAACTTGCAACCAACACTGAGCCTTCTGTCAGCTTCAGTTTAGCTGCTCTACTTCTGAGTAGACATAGGAAAAAAGCTCAACAGCACCTGAAAGCCTTACTCCTATTCAGGTTTTGTCAAACTATCATTCATCCTCTTGTCCAGATGTGTAGCCCTTATTTCACAAAACTGAAAATCATGGAACAGCCAAAACACAACTGTCTTCCAGAGCAGAACTTTCATCTGCATCCACAAAACCCTGCAAATAGTTACCAGGTACAGAAAGCATTTGATATCAGAGACCTGCCTCAGGGAAGGAAAGAGGGAACCTGTGAAAACCAACGTCCAAATTCTCTATGAAGGTGGGTAGGTTCCTCATGGGAAGGTCTGTGAGCAAAGGAATACACATTACTTTGGAACTCTTATACATGGAATTCTTTTGGGGGCTTTGCAATATTCCTGAATGCCTCTGAAAAATTCTAGGCATGTGAGATGAAATCCTGGCTCTCAATGAGAGTTTTGTCTCTGATTTCAGAAGGGTCAGGGTTTCTTTCATTCGTGGATTTGTTTTGGTTCTTTCATAGCAAAGACAGTACTTTATTGAGACAAGACCAAATTCAATGGGGAGTCCAAATTAGATTAAATGAAGTCTAAGCTGATGCCTATTACACACTCTTCCAGCTTTTTCAACATATATGTTACATCAACAAACTCTCACTAAGACTTTCTGAGGCGTATTTAGCCCCTTTCACTCCTCCAATTTCTTTACTTGTGGCTATGTCTATCAGATTTAATCATTATACTTCTTTAGGCCTTATGTTGTATGAAAACACACTGAAACTGGTCTAGATGTCTGCTTTTCTAGCTTGAGTAATCAAAATAACACAGGTGTAATGTGTCATATGGCACTTCAGTTATCATTATGCTGCTGGGTGATCATGCCCCTTTACCAAAGCAGCTGAGACGTGATCTGTATTTTCTGACTCCTACAGGGAAAACCCCCCAAAATCATAGTTTTGTGAAATCTTTCTTACAAACCAACATCAAGTTCACCTTCTTACTAAAAGTACAAATGAGAAAGGCTGAGCCAGTAAAAAGTTTACTTTTTTACACGGTGCCTCTTCTGTCACAGTGATATGAATTTGAGCTTTCAGGAGCTTTGCTGAGTTACGACAAATAAATGCTGTCCAGGCCTTCAGAAAATTGAGGATTCTTATAACATCTTCCAGGACTTATCTGATAAAAACCATACCCATCCCTCTGTCTACAGTGCTTGTAATCCCACTTGGCCTTTTTTATCAATAACTGAAAAAGATACCTGATCCACATGCCAGGTCATTCTTTGAAATTTGAAAACAAGAAGCATGGATTTCCAAAAGTTCTTCTCATTTCTTTGTTGAAGAAGCTATTTTCTCAACAGAAAAAGAATGAAAATGCCACTTGAAAGAGTGTGATCATTAATTTGGATTTACAGCAAAGAAATGTTGAAATTGCAAGGGCTATGAATTAACTGCATGCTGAAATGAGCACTACATCTATTTTTAAGGGTCCCAATCTTTTTAAGTGAGATTTTTTTTTTAAATAGTGACATAATAGGAAAGTGGACAGTGCAGATTATCAAAAATCATCTAAAAAAAGGCAAGAATAAAATTAATAGTGGTGATCTGAATGCTTAAAGAGCTACGATGTTGAGATCTATTAGCATTTCTTGAAAGTTCATGGCAACAACTTTCTTGCAACTGCTTTTGATTATCTCCAGTTTATGATTATCTGCATTAATCAATGGTGCCAGATTGTGATCTATGTTCAATTTACTCAACTCTCTCTTTTTGAGCTCTTGTAGGTGATAAAAGCTATGACCTTCTCTCCCCAATAGAAGAGACGGCCCAGCCAACTGCTCCAACAGAAATCAAAGTAAAACCACATTCACAAAAAGCAAGAAACAAAACTAAAAGCTTATTGAGCTAAGTGAGTTCCTTGAAGGGATATAGTGAAAGAAGAATCCTCCACCAAACCAAACCATTGAAAATAAAAGATTGAAAAAGGGACCAGACCCTCAAATAATGTAAATCCTTGCAGTGCTACCGCCTTCAGCAGAGCCTGCTGATTTGCACTAGTTGAGGAGAGGGCTGAAGATTTTAATTTTACTTTGTTGGGCCCTAATTATTGCCAATGGGAATAGCAAAGATTAACTTCCTTGTTGCCATTGATCTTTATATCATCTCTTTTTTTTCTTCTCCGTATTTTCGATCACCTTGTTCTCATTCAGGCAATACTGTAATCAGTTTTTTCAATGCATGTTTTAAGAATGTGGAAGTTATAATTAAATTTGATAAGGTAACTGCTGAAGGGATTGTTGTGTACTGCTTTAGAAAGAAACAATCAGGCACATACAGGTTCTGGGTAATAAATGACAATGCTTTTCTGTGTATTTCTACCAGGTAAATGCTTGGTGACTCTTCAACTAGGGCCCTTAGAAATGACATATTTCCTCCAAAAAAAGGACATTATGTCTATTCTAACGTAGTTTTGAGTGCAACAGCACATTTTGAGGCATGCTCAGCTACACAGCCATAGGCAACCTCCCAGAGACACGCCTTATCAGCTCTGCCAGAACGCTAACAAATCTCCAGCCTGGAGGGTACTCCCTGGAGAGAGGCCTGGCTCCTTACCTTTGACATGGGGGATGAAGTGGTGTCGGAAGGGGGAGTTGGGGCGGGAGTCATGGAGAGCGGGGCCGCGGCTGCTCGTGCGCGGGGGTGCCACGCGCTGCGCACCCAGAGCCAGCAGCTCTGCGGCAGCGGGGAGGCGGGGGGCAGGACAGAATGGAGACAAAGAAAAGCAATAAGAGACAGGCAGGGAAGGAGGCTTCGAAGGAAGGAGAAAAAAAAAGGCATTGAACAATTAGGATTCTGGAAAGAAGGAAGGAGAAAAAAACAGAACGGTTAAAGACGCACCGAAGGGTCCGTAAATGTTAAGACAAAATTACAGGAAGTATTAGACGAGAGGCTTAGCTTTGAACTGCATCGCTAATTTAGCATAACATCATTGGCTTAATGAGCTTCTGACCTATGCCTTGTTACCAGAAAGTGGCCTGCTACCAGCATGCAAACATCACAAACATTGACGCTCAATTAATTAAGAAAGCAGCTGGTTTGAAAAGTGTCTGACCAAAAAATGTCAGTCAAGAGGCATGCAAGCTGTTTTCTATTGTTTTAAGACATTCCAAAAACACTGCCAACATCAGCTAGGGCACCGCGGGAGGAAAAGGCTGCAAACTTTTTCAGAACTTGTAGCACTCGATTTTTGAAGAACCTTCTGCTGACAACGTCAGTGCAGCAGTTCACTTCTCTCTCAAGGGCTAGCTGGGAGCAAAAGAGAAGTTATCTGGGGCCACTGGGTTTGTTCAGAGAAAAATTATTCTTGCAAAATAACATGGTGAAGAGAAGTGCCATTAGGAGGAAAAAAAAGTACATATACAACTGCTATTATTCAACATGAGTAATTACTGTAGGAAAATTACTGAAGTAGCTTTAACAATTACCCCAAAACAGGGTAGGAAACATCAAATGATGAATTGTACAGAATTACTTCTGTGTCGCATGAGGATCAGTAACAGGTGAGCCCAAGATGAGAACATCTGAACATAGGTAAGTTTGAACAAATATCTCTCCAGAAAATCCTTCAGGCTGTGGACTTTGGAAGATTTTACATTTGGATCCAAACTCTGGCTTGAGCCCATCTGCCCATCACAAGAGTTACATAAACAGAGATTGCTTCTGGGGAAGGTCTTTGACTGAACACAGACAGTAAAATTCAATCACAGTCAAGTCTGGAATAGGGCCTGGATTTGTTCATATCCTTGAGACAACAGATAAAAATGGAAAAATCCCCTCAGAACTGGAGAATCAAGGGACAGAAGTTTGCAGCTTTTTCACGTTTTCAAGTCTCTTTCAGTTTCAGTTGTAACGTCATCTTAAAACACAGTCATGTTGTCAGCACTAAGTATCAGACACAATTTGCTTCTGTCCCACCTCCCTTGGGTCCCTTAAATAAGGCATTCACTGACAGACACAATTGGCTGCTTTCAGCCCACCCCCACCAGGAAATGGCTACAGCATTCAAGTTCCACAGTGGTGGCTCTATTATAAATCTTTAATTTTAAAAATGCAGCTCCCATTGCATATGGGCTTTTGGCATCCCAACTGTTCAGCTGTAATCACCAAAAAAGATGAAACCGTACGATTGTATCATTTAATTTAAAAACAGATCACAAAGATTTAATTCATTACCATACACAATAAAATCAGTCTTGAAAAGTCTTCAATGAATAGCATTTAGCGATACATTTTTATGCACTTTGGGTATGGATGAATAGTTAATTTCCGTATCTCGCTTTTAGATATAACCAGTAACTTTGAAGGCACTGGGAACCTGAGTGACCTGTGCATTTTCTATATTGTACATAGAACGTGTACATCACTGCTAAACTGGAAAATAAAGTTTGTGTTTTCAAGTGTTCCCAGGCAATTGCCTATGGCTTTAATTAAAAAGATATCTTCTGAATCCATGTCTTAAAAAATGACTGGCAATTTGGAACATATGGGTGTTTTGCTTCTGAATATGAGATTCTATGGCTGCACCAAGCTTTAAAGGAATTTTTTACAAGGGACTAACCCTACATTACTGACTTCTGTACAGTCAAGCCATAATTTTTGTTTCCAATATGTGATACTTCTCCCAAATTCCAGAATGAAGTTTGCGATTCTCTGCTGCACATTTTTGCTTGTTTTCAGAAACATACAAATATTTTAAAAAGAGTTGATTGGAAACAAAACCAGAAGATGCATAGTTATGATGCAAGAAACAGTCAGCCTAGTGCAAAAGACTACGTTGATCCAGAACAAAAAAACGGGTAGAAAATGAGACATTAAAATACACAACAATTTTTCAGTCTTAAACTTCCACTCCTAAGAGAAAGAAGTGCTTCACTGCACCACTGAGTGGCATAATAAAGAAATAATATTTTTGCATGTAGTTGTAAAGCAGCTGCCCTTACCAGGTCTGTGGAAATGCTGGGGGGAACGTGACATGGTGGGGGTGTAGCTGTGCCGACTGTACACGGGAGAGTTAATGGAGCCCTGGCTGGTAGACCTGTGAATCATGCGGTCCCGAACGTCCTGATAGCCCTGCAGGACAGAGGCATCCACTGATAAATGTAAATGTTCATTACACATTTTTAGCAGCACTTAACTTCCACGGATCTGAAGGCATCAGCAGAAGCGACTGAAATAGCAACATCTCTCAAGCTTTCAACTGCCTTCATTAGCACTGTTCTCCAAGGATCTGCTCCAACCCATTTTTATAGTCAGAATTCAGTCTTGGAAGGTTCGAACTCCACCTGTAATTTCTATTAAACTCTGTATAATCCTAGATCTGCCCACATTCCCTGACTCCATAAGGGAAGCTGCATCCAGAGTACGTGTGTCCTGCAGTGTCCTGCAAAAGATACCCGAGCTGGCCATCAGTGAGCTAACTTGGAGACCAGCAAGAATTCAATAGCTGCAGCACAGAGCTCTCTGTGGCTAAATTTACCATGTGTCACAAACAGCTACATCAGCAGGTATTTATATCCAAATCAGATTCCCCATGTATCTGAAAACATGACACCTTCTTGTACAGCAAAATTCAGCTTACTTGGTTTCCAAGGGGTAAAAAAAGCCAATAAAAGAAACAAACAAAAAAACCTCAAAACAAACAACACCCTCATCCCCCACCTTCCCATGAAGCAAACTAAACCAGAAAAAAGGGGAAAGGACTGATGTTAATGCATGAAGATTTACAAGAAATTTTATAGCCCCTTAATTTTTAACTAATAGCAATCAATACAACTTTCATGTTGCAAACAAGCAACATGATAATGCAATGATAATGATTCTGCAAGAGCATCTCTTGTGTCCTGACAAATGACTTCCCAAATGTTTCATGTTATTACGATGTTCACATTAACTCCTCCGGCAAAGCAAAACCAAACCAGACCATAGTTATGTTTTCTTTAAGACAAAACTGCAAATGTTTCAGTAGCAAACACGGGTTACTATTTAGATGCTTAGAGCAGCATTTTATCTCCTGTAAATCCCGCAGCTCTCGAGATCTGAATGCGCCTGTGCCACAAGGAGCAGGAACGTACCAGAACTGACACCTGCTGGACAAAGGGCTCTGCTTTACAGACAGCGACCAGGAGGAGTGGCAGCTTCACTTTTTGTACAATCTCTCAATAAGAGCTTCACGTTTCCTTCTTAGAAATAATTTTTGTTAAGTTTCGACATTCAGAAAACATGCCTGTGTGGCAAAAAGGGATGGATCTGCCTGACAACAAACTCAACGCCTGCACTGGCACTGGCTCGAGGGAATCATTCTAATCACAGCAGGATACTGCCCCCAAAGGTTCCACCAAACTTACTTCTGCAGAAGGGGTAGGTGATAATGTCCTTGGAGACTGCAAAGACATAAAAAATAAGGTTATGAAATATCATTGCATATACTGGGACAGAAAAAGGTAACCTAAACATTGCTGCAGATACTGTGATATATGGCAGTGTAAAGTGGCAATGCAGAAATTACTGAGGCCAATCCCAGCACGGGAACCTGCTTTTTCCACATTGCTCAGGGACTGGTCCATAAATAATTGACGTTTAAAGCTTCTGGGAGACTCTTTGTAAGTGTGATTAATTCAGTCAAGTCTCATGCAAGATCATCTTAGCCATCTAATCATTGTGGTAATTAAAACATAGCTGTAAAGATCAAAATCAGAAAGAGTTACTAATTTAATAACCATGCCTGTTATGAAGAAATCTTTAAAATGGAAATCAAAAGTAAATAAATTTAACTCATAGCTTTGCATGGAAAATCAAAATACAGAATATCTTTCAGGATGAAGCATGTTTTCCCTCCAATGCACACACTCTGGCAAAATGTGCTTCTCCCCAAGGCCTTGCATTTCATACCCATGCAACGGAGCACGTAGTTGTCATCAACATTTCTTTGATATGACCTCCTTTAAATCTCTGTGTTCCTCCACGGTTACGTAAGGAGAACAGACAGGAATTACAAGCATGTGAATTGAAAGAACTGCACAAAGGCCAGTGGGCAGAAATATGCACAATATTATGAAAAGTTTCTGTAACACATATAGGGAAACTGAGGCAAGAAATACCTTTAGAGGAAACATATAATTATGCATATGCTGATGGTACAAACAAGAATAAAGACTATGTGTAATTACCAGCTATGTGCTCTTTAACCACCAGACAATTTGAAGCTGGGAGGTCACGATTTAATTATTTCCTTTGTGCACAAAACTTCAGTATTATTTGTCATAATAAACTGGGCAAGAGATTATGCTTTTAAATAAGACCACAATTATAAAATGATATAGCTATTAAGATAGTATATCAGACGCAAAACTGCTGATTCTGGTCTAACCACTACATTAATGTACAACAGCAGTAGTGTTAAATGTGTGCAGAGTTTCTGGTAATAAATATCCAGCTGGTAAATATCCATACATTTTGGATTGAGAGACCATTCACTCTCATGGAGCTGGTGACAGTGGGAATGCAAAGTATCCAAACAAAGGAGCAACGCTTTTTATTGGATACAGGACATCTCCTTTTCAGCAAGTTTCCATAAAACTGTTAAAGACTGCTTTTGCTGCTTTCCGTCAAAGCCTTGAAAGTCTTTTACATTCATATTTTCCTAATTCCTATCATCTAACAGGAGCAGCTGTAAAAACTTTGCTCCATGTGGAACATGCCATACACACTGCTTTGGAACAACATTCTCTACAAAAACTGAGAGCTAACCTAAAGCTTTCAATATGAATGAAAAAAGCACATGTTGTGAGGTGCGTTCCCACATTTTTCTACTAGCAATTCATGTGTTATTCTAAATACATCAATTTCTATTATCTGCTGGGGTTACCTGGCTGCTGAGGTAACGGCTACAGTAAAAGGTAGTCATAGGCATCTAAGACTGGGAAGGCAGCCCAGAAAGCAGTGTGCTGAATCCAGGTATTTCTCCTTTCATGTATTTTTACTCCATCACTAGCTGACATCATCTCGTTCTTTTTGGGAAATGGAACCTCACTCTGCAACCCAGTTACTGTTTCATCATGCACAGGTGAACTTTAGATCTCAGACTCTGAGGCTGCCAAGGAATGTTTGGTTCTCCAGGTATTTTAAAACCTGGTCTATTGCAGAAGGCCACACTATGGTCAGTTTGAAACACACTTTGCAGGCAACTGAGAAAAGCAGCTCCATTCCAGAATAGCAAGCCAGTGGAAATACAGTGATGACTCCAGATGGGAAAGGGGAAGGGGGCTCATTCTGACTAAACTTACATAAAAATTTCTACTGCAACAAGCTCAATTCTCTATTGCTTTGAGATCTCGGAGTCTGCTCTAATACCTGAAGCCACACAGGTCATTTTGTCGTCCGGGAAATTTCTGCTAATTTTTAGAGGTGTCATTCTGCAACACAAGTTCCAGAATTTCACACTGATGTCAATTTAGCTGTCTTTTAACTGAACTACCAGGTGAGATCCCTGCCCCATTTTGAAGCATCTACCATGTTAGAAAAAATCTTTTTTTTTCCGTTTTATGTCTGCTTGTTTAGTGAGCGGTGTTTCAGAGCATTTAGTGCTTTCAGCAAACAGAATACTTGAAATAAGGGACCTAGAGGTAAAGTGCTGCTTCTCAATATATACCCAACAAAAGGTGGAGCTGAGAAAAGACGACTTGAGCGCTCATCAGGCTGCTGCTCACACGGCAGAACTGACAGGTCCTGAAGAACCTGAATAAACCTGTCAGTTTGCGGAAACTTTCGCACTCTGTTGCGGGCCAGCCTCGGTAGCAGAAAATTAATTTCCAGTCTCGTTTGTGTCTTTGGAGCCCGATGAGAGGCGGAGCCAGCCCGCGCTCCCCGCGAGAGGGCGCCGGGACAGCGCGGCTGCAGCGCCGGGAGCGAGCCCGGACCGAGGCGGGAGCGAGCCCGGACCGAGCCGGGAGCGCACCGGGAGCGAGCCCGATCCGAGCCGGGAGCGCGCCCGGAGCGAGCCGGGACGGAGCCGGGAGCGAGCCCAGCACGGATCGCCAGTGGGAAACCCGCCCGGGCACTGCCCTGCCCCTGCTCCGAGAGCAGCCTCACGCTGGGCCTGCTCCCTGCCATGCTGTTTTCTCGCTTTCTGAGGCTAAAGTGTATCGTCTTCTTGTAGCCCATCCCCTAGAATTAAGGTTTGTGCCTATCTCGGGATAAAGTTTGGTGCCTCTTGCGCCTCTCCCCTTGTACACCCAAAAATCTTTCTTCTCTGGGACTGGTGAACTTTTATTTTTCTTTTTAAATCATGGTGAGGGACATTTCTAGTGTACAAGGGTAAACTGAGGGTCCCCTTTCATTTAACACCACCACATACACACCCTTTGCAAAGAGAATGCAGGATAAATCACTGTCTGCACGACTAAACATGTCACCTTTCTTGCTTTTTAAAGATGATGGGGACTGATAGATGTTGTACCGAGATTGCTGTCACTCGATTACCACAACACAAACACAGGGTAAGGGATCACTCCACCCCAATGGGCTTGTGTTCTCATTAGGGCAAGGGAAGGGACGAGAAACAGATACAAAGAGGTGAGGTAACTTGCCCAAGGTGACAGAAGTCAGCAGTAGCATTGGGTGAAAACCCAAGACCTTATGAAAAGAAAGTGAGAGCCCCTTCTGTTTCCAGAACAAATTTCTGCAGTCACTAGAAATTAACTGAATTTAATGCTGGTGAAAATATGGAGTAAGAAAACCCTGAAGGCTTTTGCTTATTCCCAGAACAAGCATAAAAGCAGACAACTTAGACCATATTGCTTTATCAGCTTCCAACATACTGCTTTGTCAGTAAGAAGCTTCCCTTTAAGATTAACAAATAGTTCACCTTTTCTAGTGAGATTAGTTCCCTCGGTGTGACTAACAAGAGACTTGTGTTTGTAGCAGGTTTTGTGGAATGGGTCAGGCCTGTTGAACTTGTCAGAGGTCACCAATGCATCTCACAGTGGTTTTGAACAAGTTGCCAGCTGGATGCACTACCAACATAAATTGGAAGGGAGAAGTTCTGTAATGTTCTGACCTGTTAATCTCCTACTTTATTCCTGAGCTGAATTTCCAATTTATGATTTAAAATAACACTATAAAACTTTAAAGAACAAAGGAGAAAAACTGATGCAGTTCTGACCTGCTGGTGGGCAGAACACTGAGAAGAAAGCACATTATCAGTCACACTGATCTGGTCATCTACAGACCACTGGTGCCTGAATGATTTACTGTAATTCTTTTTTCTTCAACTTATCTTCATACTCAATCCAGTTACAGTCAGTAAGGTCACTGAGACTGCAGTGGTAAATCCATTTCCACGTCCATTTAGATTTGCATTCAGGAAGTATGATTCACAGACAGATGGTATTACAGGACAAAACCTGCTTCACAGACTGCACTGGAATCATGTAAATTGTAATTGCAGCTGTGGAAATTCACCTGAGGAAACTGGGGACTGACAATCTGAAAGATACCTTTACGTACAAGTTTAGAAGAATACATGACATAGCTTTTTCTTATTGCTGCACGATACCAGAATCTTTACTAAATGTCAGCAGGTTAAAATGTGAGGCGGGTAACTCCTTAACACAATTAACCTGCTTTCCCAGGTGGAAGAGCACTTCATCCTGACACAGTTTTATCCAGTATGTCTGGCAAAGTGCTCTGGTGAAATATATTTCCCTTCAGTATGGGTGAGACAAGTATCCTGCTGCTCTTAGTCCATAGAATATCATGGTATCCCTCCTACTCTCTTGTGAATATTGGTGCTCCACAGCACAAGAGCACATTGGCTTTTGCCTCGCGTTCCGGACTTTGCCATTCCCAAAGATTAGGATATCCATGGGAGTTATAAGGAAGCACACAGAGACAGCCTGCAAGCCTCCCCCCTGCCACTCCTCTGCTGGTGTTAATGGAGGTGTCTAATCCTGCAGTCTCACACATGAGGCAGCACCACGAGCGTTCCCAGTACCCCCGATCAGACAGACACAAAGCAGTGTGAACAGCAGCAGCGATCTCCAGGAGTGCCGATGGGAAGCGAAGCAGGCTCTGGATGCAGTGCACAGCGGAATGAGGTGCTGGTGGGTCATTACCTCTCCAAGACTCTGTCTCTCCTGTCTGTCCTCGTAGGCGGAGGTGTAGAATGGCTCATAAGTAATTAGGTCTGGACGTTCAATGTCATAAATGGCCTTGACTTTGGGAATGGCTGCTAAATCCTTGTAATCAAGGATTTCATTGTCTACTTTTGCCTAAAGGTCAAAGACAGAAGATAAATTAACTTACACAAACGCACTGGCAATTTCTGTTTTACACAATTTAAGATTTTGTGTACTTGTTGTCACATTGTTGCTATGGAAACCCCTTTTTGGCACTCTACATGTGGAGTGAATGCTTCTTGTTCTTCTCCAGCAGGCCTCCTCTGCAGCAGCTCACAGTGTTTTCTCTTCTCTTAGGGAAGAAAGAACATGGCATATACAGATCTATTTACAAAAGCTTCTTATCTCCAACAGTGAGCTGGAAACTTCAGCTCTGCAAATGACTCATTTTGTGGCCTCAGGCAAGTATTTTCACCTTTCTGCTCTTGTTTTCCCATATGTAAAATGGGTGATAACATCAATTTAGTTTGCAGATTACAGAGATTACAAAAGGATTTCATGCTGAAGACCACAGACAGATACTCAGTTTATAACTGTGCACACAAGAGGAAACAGAACTTACTGGAAGGAAATAAAAAGACAAGGAGGACTGTCAGGACTGGGTATCCAAACTCCCAAATGAAATTATTACATTGCATTCATCACTCATCCTATGCCCAAGCTTCTGACTAAAGTATCCACTCCTTACCAACTACATGGTGCAAGCATGGACTATTTTTTCCACTAAGACTGCAAGGAGACCTTGACTAGCTAATAAATGCAAGTACGAAATAAATTCCAAAGTCAGCTGCACTCATCAGAGGAAGATAGAAAGAGGCCTTACATTTAGCTTAGATAACTGGTATCTTTTTTTACTGACAGAAAGACTTTAAAAAATATCATCACACTTTTTTACCTACCTTACAGAAATACATTGATGACTAAAAGTGAAAGAAGATATTCAAATTGTTTTCCAACACTTCTACTAGATACTTTATTCATAGTAGATTGCATAAGGGAACTCACATTCAGTTCAGTTCTTCCTGAGTGCTAGCATCTAGTAATTTCAGATTAACATGCATTTGCCTTCCTAAAGTCTCTAACAAACACTGGTGTTGGTGGTTCTTAAGCAATGCCTTAAACTAGGAACAATACAAAACATTTCTTGCTAGAGAAGCAAGGTTTGAAATAGTTAGGATAATCACTGTCTAAAAACAGACTCAAATCTGTTCTGCTTTTAATTACCAGATACAACAAAATACCTTAAGCCATTTTAACCTTAAAATATTTAGGTATATTAATATATGCTATTTCTGTAGTATTTTTACCACAGTCTGTTAATGAGCTGCAAATATGTCTGGATACTCTTAATCCAATATAAATTACTTCAGATATTTTTGTAGACCCTGATCTAGGCTGCCATGTTGCTCTGCAGATGGTGATTTTGAGCAGCAATTAAATTTCATAAGCTACAGTTTATGAAGTTGATATTACCCACAGAATGGCAGTTCTCCAGGACATGCTTTGTCTTTTGATATCTGCAGTGTCAACACTTTTCATGTATCAGCTTATTTTTGTGATTGTTGAAATGCATAAAAGAACTAGAGTTTAACTCAGGACATGAGATTTGTAATTTTGGACATTTTTTTCTGCATTATTATAAATGTAACTGCCAAATTTCTGTGTTTTACTCTACATTTGCATCTATATAATCTCAAGGTTATATATAAAATCATATAAAAGTGATTCAGCATTATGCTTAGTAACACTTTTGTTCTAAATTAAAACCACCTTTCCTTCCACAACCCAAAAATCTGACTTCAGAAATGGAAGGTGTTGGCGACACCAGGCTTCTTTCAATGTAGCTGACCCTGCTCCCCACGTTCCCCAAGTGCAGAGAGCAGATCTCTCAAAAATTGTGTATCAAAGTCACAGACCTCCTCACGAAATCCTTACGAAGTCGAATGACCCCTGTGCCCTCAGTCCCTCTTCACACCACCAAGCGATATCAAAAGATTTACTGTACCTTTCCAGGAGAAATGTGACCTGGAAAAGGCCTACCCTGCTCTTGAAATCCTGTAGTTATAAAAGCTACATGGTGAAGGTTTTAACAGTTTAAGCACCTAAAATAAAGCATCCGTATAAAAGTGATTTATTTCGGCATGAGTAGCTCATGTGCAAGCAAAGGCTCAGCAGCTTATTCATCAGAAGGAATACTTACATAGATAGTGTGGCCTGGAGAGCCAGGTATACTGGAACCTGGTCTGGAATAAATGCTTTCTGATGATGTTCTTGTAGGCTGAAAAACAAAAGGGAACTTTTGAGAGCAATCTGAAGCCATTAACGTTGGCAATTTTAAGTGAAGAAATCTGCATACATCTTGAAAATAACTGAATTTAGGAAAAAATATCAACACAAATGCAAGCATTCTGGCAAATTCCACAATCTTGTGAGGCAAGTGGGCTTTTTTTTTTTTTTTT
>VZTE01005203.1:132352-286978 GCA_013397775.1 Eulacestoma nigropectus
TTTTTTTTTTGGTAGGGGAAGGAGTGGTGTGAAAGGGGAAGAGGTTTTCTAAATCATACAGTGTAAAAGACTAGACTGACAACAGCAATGAACAAAATCAAACAACACCTGCCAGAGACACTGTAGGAGCCATACAAAGAACCATCCAGGATAATCCTGCTGGTCATTTTAGCAACACGTTAGTTCACAAACCACTGTAGGGATCAGCAGTCCAGCAGACAAAACTGTTGTGAGGAGCACAGCACACACGTTATCTCTTCCCACATGCTCAATCTCTGGATTTCCATTAGGAATGAAATCATCAGAACTGAATTCAGCCTTCCTAAGTAGAAGGACCTGAAATCCTTTTCTTGGAGCTGTTCCCTACATCAGCAGCACAACCAAGATGCAGCAGGGAAGTCAAATGGTGGTTGAAATGTCATGATTCGTCATACTGCAAAAGTCATGATGTTTAATGACAATGTCCTGCAAACCAAAACTCATGAGAACACTCTCACCCCTACAGAGCCAGTGCTGTTACATTTAGAAGATTTTCCAACATTTTGTCAGGACTAAATGGACACTGATGCTCTGGGGGAAGTTTTGTGAGATGAGACAAAATAACTGATGACCAAGATGTGGGGATCTGAAAACCTGATGCATTTGAGAAGTATTCTATTTGATCAAAAGTCACCCTGGCTATTGTGAAGATTACTCCTAAACTTGGCACGCAGCAGACCCACAAAGGTAATCAACTATATCCCAACCGCAACTGAGAAACAATGAACAATTTTTGCTCCCTAATTGACTGCAAAGAACCAAATCCCATCACAAAGCCTCGTGTCAGCAGATGACTCTGATGACACCAGTGCAGTGGGATACTTCAAAGTCACTTAAAATTAAATCCTGGTAAACAGTCCTTACCTCATCAGCTTGTGACGTTAGGCCCCCTGGACTAGGGACCTTCAGGCACACCTGAAGAGAAACAAGGCTTGACAGCCTGGCTCACTGTTTCTTAGGAAATATGGGAGTGAACACAAAAAGGCTACTGGACCTATTTTATCTCTCAGCATACATTTCCTGGAAGAACCCTTCAACTGACCCCAGAGACTTTCTACTTTTAATTTCAAAGCCAGAGAAGCTATTGGAACCATCTGTATATAAAATGCTGAAGACTAGTCATGGATCATACAGCAGGCTTTCTCTGACTTCACTTTTGAAAATGAAGTCACCACATTCAGGGAGGGTTAGAGAAACAAAAGGCTTTGAACATGTTCCACCAAAAAACCCAAGATTCGGATCAAACAGAGAGCAGAT
Organism: Eulacestoma nigropectus; assembly: GCA_013397775.1. Lineage (NCBI taxonomy): Eukaryota > Metazoa > Chordata > Aves > Passeriformes > Eulacestoma > Eulacestoma nigropectus. The sequence continues at coordinate 133,649 of VZTE01005203.1, forward strand.
GTAGCTGTGGACTGACAGAGTCACAAATCCTTTCCAGAGCATGTTTGGGAACACTTTCTCAGCTGGACCTTTACATGTTTCTTTTCTTTTCTCTCCGTAGCTGCAAATTTCTACATCTCAAAAGGGAACAGAAATTTCTCATCTGCCCTTAAGCTCCTCCCAAACCAAAAAACCCAACAACAAGCACTTGTTTCATGGAAATGTTACAAGAATTGAGCTGGAAAATCTGGCTGCTGTTGAGAAACACTTTATTCCCCCTTCCATTCTTCCATTTCACTCTGTTTGAGTGGAGACACATGTCACATGTTGCTGCAGTTACTATGGAAAACAATTGTTTTCATTACAACATAGGGAACAGTATTAAGTACTTGAGGTACTGTTAGGGGTTTCTCTGTTACCTTTGGCTTCTGGCAGACATACTTTGAGAGTTTTGTCTGCTCAATTTTCCCTGTTGTAGGAAAACAAGTGTTAGAGGCAGTTATGGCTTATTCCCACTTGGCAGGCCCTTTGGATCTTTCATAATTGCCTCAGAAAACAAGAAATTCTCAGTCCTTGCTCCAGCTCCTTAGTCTCATCTCTTAGTGTCACTGCTAAAAATCTTTTCATTTAAGGAAAATTCACTTGCATTTATCGCTTCAGTGAATTTATTAGTTAGATACCTTAAGAAGATAGTTTCAGCCACATCCTGATAATAAATTTCTTAGGTGCTCTTAACCCTGGAGTACAGGAGGAGTTGTCAGATGGACTAGTAAATTGTAGCACCTGTTCATTTCCTCACTGTGTTTCTGTTCCAAGTTCCTCTTTACCATCCCATTAACAAGGCCATGAGCCAAATATGACACCCTTTAAAACAGTTTTCTATTTTCTGTAATTCTTTCTGTGTACATCCATTTTACCTTCTGCCTATTGCAAAGCTCCCCGCTGCCTGGGCAGGATGCCCTGCTGCCAGCCACGGCCTGAGCACACACTGCTCCTTTCCTGAGGAGCTGAATCCAAGCAGACCTGGAACTCTGAGGCTCCTCTAGCAGCTCCCTGTCCTCCACCTTGCTTATGTCTAAACATACCCTTGAAGACAGTGCATGAAAAAGGACTTGTACATCTACTCTCACCCCTCCTGCCTCACTTTGCCCTATTTCTTATTTTGAGTTACACAGGCTGCTTCCATCACAGATGGCTCTTTCCTACTCTGCTTCTTCCCATATGGTCTGAAATCCTTCACAGCTTTGCACTTTCCCCTAAAGACAATGGCATTGCACTTAAAAACATTTATGCTGTTTGCTTTAACAAACATACACCAAAGATTCCTTGATATAAGCTGTTCCTCTGGCATACTTTTAGTAGCTATGGTTGGCTTCTCTCCTAAGAGACCAATAATAGCTCCCGTTTGAAAATCTGTGGCCTGGTATGGCTTTTATTAGATTGAATGTTCCACTTTCATCCCTGACCCTGTGTAACACCACTGGGACTTTGTATCTAAACAGGTGGCAAGAGACACACTGGAGGTCAAGTTCTCAATTGATGTAACTGCACTGGGGTGTAAATTCCACCTTAGAGGGGAGCTGATCAGAGCACAGCTAAAACAGGAATAGGAATGGCCCTGATGTAACCTCTAATACTGGAGATGTGGAGATAATGCAAAAGCATCTCTTCACATGTTATTCAAAGAAAACAGGTGAAGAAAGAGGACACAATCTTTAATATGAATGCAATAATTTAAGGTATTTACTTCCATCACAGTAGTCCTGTGACACTTGTTCTACACTCCCAGCAACGAAACAAGTTAAGCTGCCTTACTTCTTCTACAAACAGATCTGAAACATTTTTTTAATGACTGTTCTTTTCCTTGAAGGATTCAGATACAGCTTTTTATAAATCCACCTTTGTGCAGAGAAATGTAAAGGAAATTTCTATGAAGAGCTAATCCTTTTTTTCTTTTCTGGTGGTACATGGCTTCTCCACATTTTCTGACAGTAGAAGAATCATCGCTTTTTCCTTTCCTCTTCCACGCAAATGGATGTAACAGTAGTAAATATATCAATATAGGATTGCTGTACCAAATACAGAAAGTCTATGAAGTATATGAAAAAAATCAATAGAAATTCAGTCAAGAAAAATCATGCATGTCATTAAAGGAGCCAAAGGAAAAAAAAGATCACAAAGCACTAAAGTATTTGCAAGACTTCTCAGTATTTCCCACTTTATCACAGACTTCTTATTTTTATGTTTTTGTTCTTCATTCCATGCATTTGCCTTCAACACAAAAGTTCTTTACCAGTTCAATTTGCAGATGGATAGAGGTAATACCAGCTGTCATGCTCATCCTCTTAGGTTCACCGTGAATTGAGTGCTCAGTTATCATATCACCCATGCAGATGCCCCAAACTGATTAGCTTGATATTTTAATATTAGACTACAAAGCTTAAGATGTTCATCTGCATTTACCCCTGTCATGTCATCATGCATGGTACATCACCTAAATAAATAACTTCTTAAAAAAAAAAAGAATCCCCTCTAGAGCCATTCACATCATCCAGGTGCTGCTACAATGTGGTGGCTCTGGCATTCTCAAGTACAGATGTTCAGCATCATGCTCTGTAAAAACTTACAGGTGCAGGCAACCAGATCAAAACTGATCCCAAGAACATCTGGCCAAATGGATGCACTATCGTTTTACAAAGGCATCGTCACCACTTACAGTACCTGCCTTAATTTTTTGATAGAGTTCATTATGCAAGGCGGTGATAATAGCTGCAGAAGAATGAATATGTTTGCACTTAATAACATTTAACATTAGAGCTTAAGCAAATTCTCTAAACCTCAGAAGCTACTTTAAGTGACACAAATCTATAAATAAACTCATAGAAGGTTAGGACAGAATTTCTTCTACTGGGCAGACTTTGCAACAGTATGGGATTTGACTTTCTCAGTACAACACCTGTAACACTGACTACCTGCTCCATCAATTGCAAGGTTTTAGTTAATTAGGACTTGGAACCAGAGTTCATAAAATATGTATTTCTGTAATTTTCAATTGCTGTACAAGACCAACAAAGCCCCTCAATGTCAGAGCACTCTTTGTACCTGCCTGCTGGTTTAACTCTACACCCCTCTCCTTACAAGAGTGTTTCTTTCAAAGGCATGCATTCCTTATTTCTCTGCACTAAATATGCATCAAGACAAAACTAGTGAACAGGTTTAGTTCAAACTCACACAGACACAGATATTAATAGGTTACAACTAATTTTTCTTTCCTTTCTGGACATGAAGGCGCCAGAAGGGAGAATGAACTTTCACCATGTAATCACTAAAGGTGTGTTGGTACAAAACAAACTTCTACAATACTACTCATACAAACTTAGCCTTCATCAAGAGTAAGTTAAGAGGGAAGAACAAGAGAATAAAGTGGGAAGTCCAGAACACACTGAATTCAATGCAAGCTTCTCAGAGAATTCAGAGGATTTCACCCTACCATTTTCAAACTACAATTTTCATGTAGATTTGAGCCTTTGGCCCACTTTTATAGTAACAGCAATGACAGTACCTTTGTGTCTACTCTGTAGAAAGAGCCTTGAAGCCAAAATCTGCCTTGATTTACACTTTGTAGAACCACCACGTAAATCTAAACAGAATTTAGTACTGACGAAATTTACACAAGAGGATATTCATCTCACCCTAAGCTACTCATATTCTACACAGTCTACAAAGCAAGAAGGAGAACACACCTTTATTTTAACGTGGGCTGCTCCTATTTTGCCTTGCATATTTTTCTAATACATTGAATCGTATTTGTTTTTTTAATCCTAAGGCTCCTAGATTTCAACACTGGAAACTCAGACTCGTGCGTGCTAAGCTAAATGCAGAAAGTCACTACACTGGCCTTAAAGATGAGTGAAATGATCCCACAGTTTGCCGTTGTCAGACTCCAACATTTTATTCCATAAAGCCTAGGGCTGATGAGACACTGCTCTCCTAAGGAGCACTGATAACACATCTTTATGCTGCATTTTCTTGATACACAGATCTGTAGCTAACAGAGAGAGGTGTTCAGTAGTAGTTAAGTAACTAAACCTCTGTGCAGGACAAAGGGTAGAGGGCTTGCATTAACCCCTACTGAATCCCAGCACTGGATTCCACCATCCAACCCCATCCTGGAGGCTGGATCTAACACAGACACCCTGCCCTCGCTGACACATGGCTGCATCTACTCTGCCATTAGAGATGTGAAGGCTGCACAAACCAACACCAAGGAAATCCAGTGGCATGGAGACTCTCAGCCTGTCTGCCTGCTGCCAGCCTGGACCAGGTCCACACCAGGGCGCTCTGACTTCATCACCAGGTAAAAACTACCTCAGGTGCACCTGCACCAGCACAGCCACACGTCCCACAGCTGACACAACCAACAAATAAACACTGCCCTGAAGGAGAAGAAATGGAAGTGGGTGGTGTTTGTAGATGCAAAGCAAACTCAGTAACATTTGAAAGCAGAAAGCTACTCCAGAGTCAAGAGGACAGAGAGGACCTTGCAACTCAGATGTGAATGTGCACTAGATTAGAGAGGCAAATGCTCTCAGGCAACACATAGAATATATCCAAACTTGGGATTCTGTAAGCATTTTCTCAACTAAAGTATTCATGGATAGTTGGTCAGTATATATAAGAAAGGAAGTGACTTAACCGATGGCATTTTTTTTTTCTAAAAACTTAAGTCATTGTTCATGGAAAACTACTTCTTTTTAACCATCACTTTAAAGTCAGATATTTTTCACCATTTTCCTTTGCTTCGTGTTTGCACTCTAATTTTTTGTTTCAAAAGGAAAACTGGAATACTGGAAGACCAATACTACAGCCCCCAAAAGCTCATCTGAATCTAAAATAAAAAAGTTAATTTTAAGCATTTCATTAAACAAAATAAAAAAATGTGAGAATTAACAAGCAACACTGAAACAAGTGATGCAAAATACAGCGTCAGTGCCCATGGTGGCAAGTCATAGCAGGAAAGCTGTGTGGCAGGAGTAGTAGCAAGCGCAGCAAATGACAATAATGAAGAATCTTCTCAGTAGAGAAGATCGTTATCAACACTATGAAAACACAACAGCAAACCTCTGCAGAGCGTGGCCTGCGCAGAACCAGACTCTTTGGATAAAAGAACTCAGATGAGGAATGCTGTCATGAAACACAAAAGGGAAAAATGAGTGAAAAGGAAAGCAGTTTCCCCAGTTCAGTGGTTAAGCTCTTTTTTCAATCAAGTTATCATCATCTACTTGTGTTATAATATCTCTTACTGACCGCTGCAGAATCACGAACAGCCAGACAGTTGTAAATAAACACCTAAACAATATCTATTTTTGTAACATGCATATGGTTGCTTTGTTTTCTGCTTGTTTTGTCTTTGTACACTTCCACAAATATCCGTGGGGAAAAGATCTAAAGCAGCCATTGCTTTTATGAACTCCCTCTCAGATCTTGACCAGCTCGAATGCTGATTAGTTTATATCACAGTTCAGTTACTGAGAGAAAACAGAACTTGCTGGAAACTTCTGAAGTGACTTCAGTGATAAAAGGGCTTTTTGTTTTGTTTTGTTCTATAGGGAAAGGAAACCCAGCAAGCAAATAGGCAATGGCACTGGCTTTTTGCAGAACGACCAGAAAATCTAGGCCTGACCCTGAATAAAAAGTTGAAATTCAATCAAAGCACAGATCCCAATTTAGTGCTGACATGCTCAAATAGCACAGTTCCCCCAGTTTTGTTTGTTTCTGTACCTACCTGTTTGCTACGGCCTTCATTTGGGTCAACAGGATGAAGCACGTGTCAAAGTCATCAAAGTGAACTCCAGCTGATTTTAGAATAAGGCATCCAACTTTGCACCAGAGCAGACAGGGACTATCTATGATGTACCACAGAAGCTAAAAATGGTGCATCTCTCAGCCAGCTTCAGTATGGTGCATTTATCAATGCCCTTTAAGGACATATTAAACCTCTGCATAGAAGCTCTCCTCCAGGAGCATGGTGCTGCTGGACAGCTGTGCTGTCACATTGCTCAGATGCTCCCTCAATGCCTTCTTGAGCTTCACTTCATCTTCCTGCAAGAGCTCACTTAGGCAAAGCCTTGCAGGTGAGTGAATCCATTTACTTCGCTCACTTCAATTAAAATTAGCTGAGGGGGAGAATACTGACAAAAAGGGAAATACTTGAAGAGGACTACAGCCATTTCCATGGGGAATGGAAATAAGCCAACTGATTTATAAGGTCAGCTGGAGAAGGCTAGTAAGGGCCACAGTGTAGTCAGGAGTGCTTTGATAAGACTCCTGGGTCCAAGTGAAAGGGAGGTATTGTACTGCAACCAAGTTCTAGAAGGCACAAGCATTCTGACACTTAAGCATGGCCAAAATATTGTCTTACATTAAAATCGTTAAACAAGGAAGAAAATCCAGTCTGGCATCATTTTCCATTTTCTTACAAAAAGTCAGGACAGAACAATGTGTGAATGCTGGATGGTACCTGCACTGAGGTTTGGCCATTCTAGCCCACATACCCATCTAGGGCCAATTATGTTTTTGCCCACACTAACATGAACTCTGCTCAACAAGAATTTATCTGCACGTTACTTATGACCATAATAAATTCTCAGTGGGGGATGTTTTACAGACCAGTGTACTGGAATAAATGCTAAAGGATGTGGCTTCCTGTGAATGAGACCCACATAGAATACAACCCACAGGATGTCGTAGGTATCTTCATGCCAGTACCTCTTAGTTTCCTTATCTGAAGGATAATTTATCCATATGCAGTCTCTAATATTCATATCCTGGCAAATTAGCAAAATTCAAGGGACCAACCGAGACATCAAAAAGAGAAAATTGTCCAGAGGATGAATCAGTGAATAAGGGCTTAGAATTGCCTGGTTCATGCAAAAAGCCAGGCTCTAGCATTTATCAGTGCAGCAGTATTGCCACGGAGGATTTGACCCAGAAAGTTTGCCTGAATATGCTGATGTGACTCCAAGGGTAACTATGGCTCTTTTTAGCATTCAAATCAGGATCACTTTAGGTTGAGGCTTACTTGGATGGCAAAGACAGAAGAGTTTATCTTGTCTAAATGCTGCAAATAACCACGCAGAACAGGGGATAACTATAGAGCAATTACACAGATGTGCAAAACCACTAAAATATATGATAGCATTTGCCCTGTTCATATCTTCTCCTTAAGAGTCTCTCACAACAATTGAGATATGAAATGAAGTGTCTTAGATACTTGGCCACGTCTGTATGTCAGTAAATGACACTATCTTTAAGGCAGTGCACTGAGACAGGTATGTGAAGGTGGTAAGCCTAAAAATCAGAGCAATACCTCTGAAGTGCCTCCACTGTATATTCTGCCAGAGTTGTGACAGCTATGTGAAAAAAACATGGAAAAAGTCACTCTTTTAAAAACAACATTTAATTATTGTGTGTGCAAAATGTATGATGTGTCATTGAGCCATGGGTTCAGCTTACCCGGAGCTTCTCTTCAGTCTTGGTGGATTGCTTACAGTCGGGATGCCAGACAGTGGAACCTGAGGGAGGAAAAACACATCTTTATTCAGAGCAAAGCAGATGACTTCTGGTCATGACAAGTCAGTTATTAAAGAGACTCTCTTCATTGCATCAGATGCTGAATCTGTATGAACTATGAGAGTAATTCACATTAAAGTCTAGCTCATGGGAAACACAAGGGAAACAAAAAAATATTCAAATCCTTGGCGTAGCTACAGCAGCTTTGTCCTGAGGCTGTCAAAGCACTTCGCACACATTCTTAATTAAAACTCAAGCAGCCTCAAGCAGCAACAGAGTCAGTGAGCACCAGCTGGAGGAACTGAAAGAGAAAGGGTTCCTCTGGCAGGATGGAGGGTAACAGCAATGGAACTGGGCCATGGTTACCTGATCTGTTCTCCCCTTATGTACTGCCCTGCACATAAAAAGGAAGTTCTGATTTTAAGTCCATTGAGCAATAGGTGTCATACTCAGTTACTGTAAAGTACTACTCCGATCACATCTTCCCTCATGCAAAATGCAAAAGGAAAAGCAAAATTTAAAAATTCACAGTGCAAGAGCCAGGGCTGTGTGTGACCCACTGGCAGCAGGTGAGAGGCCAGGATGACAGGTGGTGCAAAGCAGCACGTGAGAGAGCCTCTCCCTGGATCCCAGCACACCCTACCTGCCATTGGCACACACTGCACTTCTACCCTGTGCTCTGATGTGTGTCACTGGTGTTTCCACATGGCATATTCCAGCTATACATCCTACTAAAAAAGTCAAGTCCTCTGCTGTTTGTTTCCCAAAATACGAGATTTTTTTCCTATGCTGCAAAGTAGGAATATCCTGCTGTTGTTAAGGACTGAGCAATGTCAGAGGCAAGGAGCATTTCCATCCCATTTCAGCTGTCTTTTGGAACAGTCTAAACTGTGGTCACTGCTGGAAAGCTGCTGGCAGGTATTGGCCAAGCTGAAACAGAGTAAAAACTAACACTGATTTTTAACACTGACTGCAGCTGCAGTCAAATTCATCCTTCATTCCAGTCACCACAAAGCCAATCCAGAGCCCTGACTATCTGCAGGGGGGAACATCACCTCTTCACTCTGCCCACAAAGAAACCAAACAGAGCCAAGTCCAGGTCTCCTGCTGGTGACCATTAGCTCAAGAGCAGCCAGAGGAAACCCCACCCTCAGAGCCCAGGAGAAGGATGGGTCAGGGCCCTTGGAAACTTTCTTCTAACAAGCCCCTACATGGCTTGGTACAGAAGTAAAGACCAGCAGGAATCATTTCACTTCCCAGCAGTACCCAGCACAGGCATCATCAGGAGACAGGAGAGAACGCTGTGACTCCGGATCAAGGCTCTGAGATGTTTGGCTGTGAGTCTAAGCTGAGGAAGAAGAAACTGTGCGCTTGGCAGAGGGAAACCATCAGACAACAGCGAGAAGTGCACCAACAGCCTTCTCTGTAAACAAACAGCAGCCTCAGAGCCAGGACCCCACAGAGCCTGCGAGATCAGGAGGGAGCCGTGCCCTGTCCATGCAGGAGGAAGAGAGTTCAGGTTATAAGGCTGTAAGTTCATGTTAAAAGCAGTGATCTGAGTAACACTTGTCTGAATATGACACCTATTACTCAAGGATGAACTAAGAAGATTTTGGTTCAAGTCTCAAATCCAGCTGTGAGCTTCCTTCCTGTGTGGCCCTGAGAAAAATGATCCCTATTCCTCTATACCTCACTGTTAGATTAATGGCAGGAGCTGATGATCTTCGGGGTCTTTCCAACCTCAACGATTCTGTGATTCTTTTCTATTGAACTTGCCCTACCATCAAAGAGAAAGCTGTCACTGCATTCGGGGCAGTATTTATCACAAACTGGCACAATTTTAGGGGCACCCTGTGAGAATGCTGAAAGTGAACAAGAAATGCAGGAACCTGGACGTCATTTTCATGGTGAAACTTAAGCTAAGGGTTGTGGGTTTTCTTTCACAAAATAATAAGAGATTTGAAAGATGTGACAGTTAGAAATCCAAATCAGACAGAGCAGGCTTAAGGAGTTAAATGTAAATATTTTCTGGGATCTTGAACTCTTGAGCCACCTACAGTTTTGTAGATACTATTCATCCAAACATGCCAATCTATTTTGAAATGCTTGCAGGGGTGCAAATTCCCAAGCTGCATCACTCCTCTCTTTTACTACCAGAAACAGTTCAGCAAATTGTGATTATTCCCATTCTTAACATATGTTTGTTTGCTCACTTGGCAAACACCAACTAGCGTGCTCATTTATTCAGCTTTATACTTTGCACGTACCATTATTTCAGCATCAGCATCCCTCTAAATAGTGGGCAATCCTAGCTCAGCAACAGCCTTGTGGGGCAGCCCATACAACAATGTATTATCAGGAAGTCAGTGGGAAAGAGACAGTTTCTGGTGCTGCTTCCTTTTCATTTTCATGTGTTGAAGCAGTGCCAAGCCAGAGTGCTTCTGCTACCATTATTCCAAGCATCCCTAACATAGAAAGCCCCAAGACAGGCAGCTTATTTGTCTACGTTCTCCTTTTGTAGGTTTCCCACACACGTCTAATACAAGTTTCTACCACAATCCTGCCAGGCTCCTCTATTATACAAAATAATACCAAGACAGTGCTTTCATATCCTAGGGACAGGACAATTAGAAGTGAGATGGAAGCCACCTATTTTCGTATATTTTATCAACAGCTGATTTTTGTTCTAGCTTTATTGTTGTGGTGTTGTATTTTTATTCCAGAGAAATGCTTGGAATGCTGTTATTCTGCACCCTAGGGTCAGTGATTTGGATGGAGTCAGGGTATGCATTTCAGCTGAGAGCTTTGCACAGGAAAGGCTTTCAGGTCCTCACACTTACAAGCACGCTGAATTCAGCAAGGAAAGCTTTGGCAGGACAGTCTGGAGCACACTCAGCAATTACATTATTCAGTCAGAAAGCAGCTTATGAACAATAAAGCAATGCAATTTGAGGTGCTCCTCCCCTGAGACAGACTGAGCACAGGGAGCATAGATTCATAACCGCAGAAGGAGAAATACACTGAGAACAGCAGATCAAGCAGCCAGGTTTCTCTCCTCTCCCCTTTCTTACCACCTGAACTTGTCCAGGAAAAAGTCCAGCCTAGTTTAAGCAGAAGTGATACCCACTGTCTTATTTTGATCTGCAGAAATTTACACCAAAGCCTGCTCAATCAACCCAAAGTCCCACTCTCTGCTAGACTGCTGCAAATGGCACCAGTTAGAAATGGTTGTTTTTAATTAATAACAGCAAAGGACCAACTGATGCTTATCTTGAACTCTGCCTGTACTTTATCACACCATGATGTGAGGAAACGAAGGTTTGCCAGATGCTCTAACTGCTGCTTTCAAGTTAGTCTTTCCAGTTTGCCATCAGAAAGCAGCACCTCGCACCCAGCCCTCTTCCAGCCTCTCCTTGCTCCTGCAATGCAGAGCTGCCACACAATTTCACATCCTGTTCTGTGCACAGCTGGAATAAGATGACTGAGGTATAAGGTCAGTGACAGATGAGAGAGAGGGATTGCAAGGAAGGACAAACTACTAAATAAAACAAGTTAGGCTTCAAAGGAATGCCTTAACAGTATTATCTTATTTTGGAACTCCTCCAGTAAGAACCTCTCCTCAGGATTTCAAGAGATGGCTGTGACCACACTTTCATAATCACTGATTTCAGCAGAAATCAGGGGAAATCCCTTCACTTTCTCTGGTATCTCATACACAATTCTGGGGCTAAGCTATCCATGAAATGCCATATTCAGAGGCATCTCGTGGATAAGTAAATTTCATTTTTTAGCAAGCACAGGCTGCCTCAGCAAGGGTGCAGAGTCCCTGCAGAGCTACAGTTATGGCCACCTAATAGAGCAAAAGTGTATCAAGTGAAAAAATATGAGAACAGTACTGAAAACAGGATGACTGTAGCCCTCCTTGGCCATATTACATGGGGATGGTTTATAAACTCCTGAGGTGTGTGACAGAAAAATCACAATGTCTGATTTTCTTGTTTTGGAATGGAGACATCCTTACCTTGCAGATACATTTCTTCTCCTTCTGTGAACATTTGGTTGCATCTGCTGCATCGTGCACAGCTTGGATGATAATGCTTGTCACCTGCCTAAACAAAAACAAAAGAGGGACATGAGGGACAAATGCATTGCACTGCTTTGTGAGCACTCATTATTTGCTGACTGACCATTGCCCTTTTTCTCCTAGCTCACCTGTTATGATACAACACTGCCCTCATGATGCATAGCACTGAGGATGTAAGCTCTGCCATACTGCTTCAGCCCTGAGGTCTATCCTGTCCTCAGCCAAGGCCAGCAGTGACTGCTTGGGAAAAAGTCTCTAAGAGGAAAGACAACACAGAACAGCCCTTCCTCTTCACACCTTCCCATTCAAGTTATCAGTGTCTTCCTGGCCAGGAGCTACATCATAAAGTATCTGTTCTCCATGATCTGACAAACATCTTTCTAAATCTTCATCTATCTAACAGTCCAAGGCAATCTATGTCACACTGCAGTTAATTTGTGTAAACCTGCTGCCTCCTCATTTTGCCAAACAACACGTTTTTCTCAATTGCTCCATTGTTAGGGAAGGATTTAGTCAATGAATGAGTTTTCAACCTGCCATTTCATTCCTTGGCCTTCTTCCCTACACTGCTGATATGGGCATTAGTGGAGAGAGCTTTCTAGAGCCACTTCTGGGACCATTAATTCAATTGACAGATGCCTGACTTCAGAAGCTACACTAGCACAGACAGCTTGAGCTGAATCTGAATTACTGATGTAAAGGTCCTAAATACCCTAGATCCTGTTACCCAAATCCAAATCCACTGAGTTATTCATTCTCTTAAATACATTGATACCCATAATAGGTAAAGCTGATCAGATTTCAGGCCTATAAGGACAGGAAGGATGAAGGCACAAATATTAATGCGATTTTTCTCCTTAGGGGACCAAAGCAATCAATACATCAGCTTCCTCACATCATAAACTAAGCACACAATGTCCACATCAGGCTTTTAAATAGAAAAATAATTAATCCTAGAAAATGACCGTTCATAGTAACAAGTAAAGAATTCTAGAAATCTTTAAATTTGTAGCTGGCTTTCCAAACAAATTAACCTCAAGTCTTTTTTTACAAATATTCCCCATCCACTGAGATTTTATATGCACAGAATATCTCTTTACTCTACAGGTGACTTGTAAAATGTCATCAAAACCATTTCCTACCTCATTACACTTAAGACTGTAACATTACTAAATCCAACCTTTCATTTTGTCTATTGAGAAGAATAACAACATATTTTTGGTTCACATTTGACATTCATTACACAGGCTTTCTATTTAAAAGTATTTATATGAGATGATGAAGTACATGGATTAACGTACCTGACAGCTACCAGAAAACCAGCTCTGCCACCCAGCAGAGCTACAGGTAAAGTTGCACCATTCAATTTGAACAACTCCCATCCAGGAATTTCAGCAATACAAGGCCAGAGAAGAGGACTCAGTGTGCTGTTAGTTTAGTTATAAATTTCACTGTTCAGTTGCAAAAAAACCTGCACTTCTCTTACTCAGATCCTGCCTTTGCTGTTGATTCTTGCTCTTCAGGGGCAAAACCCACCAAATAGAGAGAGTAATGGCATTTAGGGGTTTTTAGTACAGTAGATTTAGAGCTATCAGGCAAAAGAGGGAAAAGGGAAAATGAAAAGTCACCACAAAATATGCTTACTCAAGGAAGAAAAGCTAATGAGGGAGAAAACACTGAACTGATGTTTGACTTGCAGCAACAAAGCCAATATTGAACTGAGAGAGAAAAACACAGTTAATGCTCATTCTCTATCATTTTCATTACTTGGCTGACTTCTTAATCTCTGACTCTCCCTAGCAATTATTTAACCTCTGAGGTGTCCCACTAGTTTCATTCAAGACTGGAATTTACAGGATAAAGAAATCCAGAATTCATCACATTATTATGCATAGACCTGTGGCTTCTCTGAAGTTTTGTTTTCCTGGACAAACTTCTGACAAGCTACTGTCAAGGGAATATAGTTTAAACCATGTACACCTGCCTCTTCAAAACAGCCAAAGGGATCAATTTCAAGTTTATCAGGTCTTTCCCCGAGACTGAAACAACTGGCCAAATTTTATCCTGGCGTGAGTGATGATGAATGAACACCACGCCCCAGATAACAAAACCCTGCAAAGTCCAAGTGTGAACACACCCTGCACTGGAGAGGTTTTGGGGAGTCACATACCAGAGCAGCTGCAGTTGTTGTTGTTAAACACTTCCAAAACAGTTTCCTGAGTTTTCTGCCTCTAATGTTTCTACAACTCATAAGTGGGATCCTTTCTACAGCAGGTATCTGCTGGGAAACATTCTGAATCTCAACTAATTCAGGACTCATCTTGCTATGCCTGACTTGCTGTGATCATCTGGGAAAATGGTTGCTAAAAATCAGTCATAATGTATTAGGAAAACCTTTTGGATCTACGAGGCAATGAAATATTCACACTTCTTAGACATCTGCTTTTGCCCTTTTAGGGCTACTAAACCCTCATTCACTATGTTCAGTGTGCAGCTTCCTGGGATCTTATGCTACTGTACTGTGCATTAAAAGGTTTGCATGTCAATCCTCATGGCATTAAGAGGTAACATTGATTAAATGCACATTTGCCCCAAACATTCTTCAGTCAAGGTGAGAGAGGGTGAAAGGCTTTTTGCCTTCTCACTATGCTGAGTTCTCCTTGCCCCTTCTCAAGCTCACATCCAGAAATCCTTTGCAGTTTGCTGTGCTATGCAGCCACTGGGTCTTGATCTACCACACTGCTTATGCTTCCTTCTGAATTATTTCACTTTGGTTGAGTCGTCAGGACTATCCAAACCATCAAGCACAAACAGTGACCCGTATCTTAAGAGGACTGTCCCTAAAATAAGGTTGAGTCAGCTGAATTAACTGCTGTAAATATCGTGGTTTTGCTTAGCTAGAAGTGCTAAAACCAACCAAGTAATATTTAACATTTTTACTTCACATACAAATTCTTAAATGGAATTAAATGAACTGACAGCAATTTATTGTCAAATGAAAGATTAAACCTATGTGTTGCTGTCACTGCCTATACAGTCTCTGTTAAATCATCAGGCACTCGCATTTGCCCTAAAAGCAAAGAACATCAGTTACCAGTTTATACCAACATAAAACCTCTTCTGACTTGCCTATTTATCTTCTACCCACATTGATGAATCTAAAATAGGTTCTCAGATTAAATCCCATTCGAACACAGCAGAGAGAAAAAATTAAGTTAAAAAAAAGTAAAGTATGTTCTTATTTACCAAATACTTCCAGAGCCTTAGAATTGCACAGTGACGAAACAGTGACCAAAGGAATTCTACAAGCATAATTAAAAATGTAGATATATGGAGGCTAAATTTGAGTAGCTTTCTACGGCTCTGCAAATCTCACTGATTGGTGACTGATCAAAGACATAAGAGTTTTAGTTATATACTACTAAATAAATATACTGTACATAATATGCACATTATATGCATGTTCATGTTAATGAAATAGATACAACATTATTTGAGATAGTATTAAGGCTCTATTTATTCTGGTAATTTCAAGACAGACTAGAATCAAGTCTGTATCAACACTGACCTTCAGTTTCCCAGTCTACAAAGAAGGTTAAATTACATTTAATGTCCTACATAAAATACTTTGGAGAAACACTACCAAGGAAAACCATTACAGAAATGTATTCTTCATATCCAGTCTTAAAAATAAAACCATGTAATCACATCTCTAATGCTTATGAAGGACTGTTGGGAGGCAGGGATCAGGATTCATGGATGATGGGCTACACAGGGGAGCTGGATGTGTTTATTCTGCAGAGGACATGTCCCAAGTAACATGAGCAAAAGTACAAACTCTATTATGAATTACGACAATACCAAGACCTACATTAATAGTTGTTAATGAGAAACCATGTTTGTCATACCAGATTTTTCATAGATCACCTTTTCAGACTCAGAAGCTATAAATTTCCAGCCTTTTCCCAGCACGATGTTCTCCCAAATGACTTCAACTTGAACATTACAAATCCTCCTTAGCTGATTAAGCCATTTGAAAAGCCTCTGTGGGCTGTTTACAGAGGGCTTTGAAGACTCCCTCTAATGGGGGGGTAATGACCCTGCACAGTTGTCCAGAGTGAGAGAGGTGGCAGAACAGACACACTGTAGGCACCCAGCTTAGAGACCTCTACCAGTTTAAATGGTAAACTAAAGGGCTGGGAGGTGTTTGAAGCACCAGTTGAACACCGTTCTCTGAGCTCCTGTACAACCTTCTCACCCTGATGATGCTCCAACCTCTTCACAACGTGCACAACACTCATTTGCCTTCACTTTATCAACTTCACTTGTTCGGGGACCTCTTGAAGCCAAAAATGTACTGTCACACCTGGTTGTCAAGGAAGGCAGTGGTGGGTATTGGAAGTATTATTTCCAAGCCAGGAGCTGCAAATACAGCTGCAGACAAGCTGCCACAACACGTCCCAAAAACCCAGCTGAAAAGGTACCTGCGCTGAGCTCACGTACAGTGTTAACCCCGGGGTAACAGCACTTCAAAAGCCAAGGGCTGTATTTTCTGAGTCCAACCCCTCTGCCCCCACTTCCCACAAGACTAACTTTTATCCTCTGAGTGCTTGTAAAGCTCTAGGCTGATTAAATAAATGTTTTCCTCTTTGGTGAACGTGAGAGCTTAAGATTTCCTATTACTCATGCCTTCAGCTCTGTCCTTCCTTCCAGAACAACAGTGAACAAGAGCCAGAGAGAACAATAACAAGAATCCCACTAGGAGAGCTCACATGCCAGTGGGGCTGGTAGAGGAAGAACTAATTACCAACAGACATGTTCTGCTGGCCAAAGGACACAATTAAGTGCATATTTGTTGTGTTACATTTGCACAGCTGCACTCGCTCACTCTCCTCTCAGAGATAACTTAGCAGCCACCTGACAGAGAGCTATTAAACATGTAGAAAGCTTTACTTTTCTATTTAAATACTACAAAAACTATTACGTAGTTGAAAGAGTACATTTGAGAGTAAAAGCATTTCCCTTTTTTCCTTTTTTTTAAAGTTTTTATCAACAGTTATAATAGGCCCATTTGATGGACAAACCTATCCAGTATTTATTCCTATCATGACTGTGGAGAATGACTTGATTTCTTAACTCTCTTAAGGACTAAGGAGCAGCACAAAGAATAACTCAGACTCATCTTTTAAACCCCTTAAGAAATGTCATGAATTGTAAAACAGGAACTGTGGCAGTAGCCTACCACTTTCCAGTGAAGCTTTATTTTAATTACTTGCAGAGGTCACAGAACCTTCAACCCTGTTTGATGTTCGGTGTAACATCAAATTCCATTGTTTCCTTCTCTGCAGGCTTCTGTGATCTCACGAGCGGCTGGAACAGCATAAACACTGTGAAGACCAAAATTTGCTTCTAATAACATCCTGACCCAAACTGTCCACTCATTTTTCCCAGGCTCTTATCTGTTTAGCAAGTCACTACAAATATCTGTGCTCAGAAAAAAAAAATAGAAGTGCAGTTTCTTTGCTTCCAAAGGATTTCAGAATCTACTGTAAGTTTCCTTATTACTGCCAATGTAAGGAAAGTGTAATAAAATTTTTTAAAAATCAGTCCTTGTTTAATACGCATCTTTAAAATTTGGACCTTCTAAAGATGTTTTTCACACTACTGTCACAACATCTCAACTGAAACAGCTCTCAGCACAGCCTCTGCCTCTGTTCAACCTGCGAGAGGATGGAGCAGCAGGAAGCAGAGCTCACACTGGCAGTTCCCAAGCTGATGGAGCTGCAATACACAAGACTGGGGAAAAGTGGGAAATGGAGCGTGAGGCCGTGACTGTAAATCTGAATGACAACATGCATGGAAGAGACATGGGAGACCCTCTGAGCCCTCCACTGATTGTTGTGCTGCCTTGGGTGAGACAAAACCCCAGCTGCCCTGCTGTTATGAACACTTGCACTGTTAATTCATGCCCAGTGTCTGATTTTGTACAAAAATACTTCCCAGGATTACAACAGCGACTGACAATGTCATGCTAGTATATTCCTTAATGGATGGACTGTCATAAACATTGTAACTTATTAATGTTAATTCTATCGACACACAATATTGCTATACCCATCAGCTGCTGCTGACAGCAGTGCAATTATTCACTGCATGGAATACACTTTTTCCTTCCAGCTGTGAAACTGCTCCACTGGCATGAAGAAACAGCCCTCGTGGCAGCTGAATACCAACTGGACCTGACTGCACTGTCAGCTCTGCTCTGAGTTCTCACTTTCCTGCAACACCCTAAGTTGAGCAAGGTGCACACACAGGTGAGATGTTTAGATATCAATTATGTTCTTTATGGGAGCTGTTCATTCTGTCTCTATGGGGCAAATCCACCTGTCGCCAAACACAGGGCCAAAGCTGGGAATTCATGTTACCTACACAGTTAACAGCAGGTCAGTACAAAGAAGGGAATTCCACTCAACTAAGAAAAGTACCCACAGGAGCTCAAAGTGACTGGCTAGAATCTTGTGGTCAGTACAAAGGAGCAAAGCAACTGCAAACACAGCTTTATTGCCTAGTGACAGGATTTCAGCATCATCTCTGTTAGGATCTTATGTTAGATTTATGTACAGAGAAATCTAATCCCACTAACTGAATATGTAGTTAATCAGAAGCAATCCAGCAGAAATATATGTACTATATTTTATTAAGTTTCATTTCTATCTAATTATAATACAAATCTGCGAATTCACTGCCTTTATTACCCTTATTTTAGGTGCATATGAAGGCAAAATCCAGCACCCGTCATTTAATTTTCTTTTAAACCCCATTTATTGCAAAGGTTTTTTTTTAAATTCTGAACTCCTCAGCAGCAAGTATCTAACACAAATCCCTTCTCTATTTCTCAACAATGCTGGAACAGGTCCAGTTTATAAGTACAGGTGTGAGCTTTCTATATCTTCTGTAATCTTTAAGCTTCACAAAGCATTAGATAACTAAATATTCCTTTATCTTGTATGCATTTTGACAAGCACGATTTTTGACATGAAAAGATACTTCAGAAACTGAAGGATCTGCTTACAGCCACATTCACATTTCTAGATTAGTTTGCAATTAGAATTAACCAGCAAAGCTACTTTACAGTAACTCCACCATGGTGCCAAGGGCCTTTTCAAACAGCCCAATGCTGGAATAACTGTAATTTTGACTGCACCAGCCAGAGAAAAGCCTGTGCTGACTGCAAGAGTGCAGGGTAGGTGTGCTGAGCTGTTCGGAGTGACCCTTGTCTGCAGCACAGTGGGAAAGCCATTCCAGCCCCAGCTTCCAGCCTGCTGAGAGCAGAGCAAAGCCCTTGGCTCGGTTCAGTGCCGAGTGCCAGTTCTATGGCACAAGTGAAGGGACAGCAGGGAGCCCTGGGAATGGATCTTGTTCCGGATACACACAACATCCAGTCTTCCGCAACACCGGGAATCTCCCGCTTTCCAAGTCATCCTCGTGTTTTCCTTCATTAGGGGATGACAGAACCACCGAGTTATCAGGAATATGGGAGTTCAGGAGTGAGACACGACCCTGTTTCTCTCTTTAACTCTTCACATGAAGTGACTGCTGGTCCCCTGACCTGTTGCTCCGGCTGCACCTCAAATAACAGAGTTTGATGTTTGTGCATTAGCAGGTCACATCCACTGCAGCTGTATTTGCAGTGCTGCAACAATAGCTCCGAAACAATGGGAAGTAACTTGAACTGGAAATACTTTCTCAAGTCAGTAGAAATACAGCTGACTCCAATCTGCTGAAGTTTAGTTAGAAAAGCCAGTAACAAACCTCCTTTATATCTTAAAAAAAACTCAACGGAATTATTTCATAAATCAGAAGGTTTGCACCTGACAGCAGGTAATAAATACTGGACCTCATCCTAATATAAAAAGCTTTTTATCATTTTCAAAAATTAGCAATTATCTCCAATCATGATTTGTTTGCATGTATGGACAAACAGAAATAGAGAGCAGTGTTAGATATGCATATATAATTATACATGCATGTGGCATTTGGAAGGAACATACATATTCCTAGATCTTAAAGTAAACATAAAAGGAAAACCCAACAATTTTTAAGACATTCTGCTGCAGGTCCCAATCATAAGAACTGAGATAATATTAACTAAAGAGAAAAAAAAAAAAATGGCAGAGACTAAGTTGTTACATTAGAAATAAACGTAACAGATAAGAAAGATAAATTTACCGAAGAAATAGCTAGGAAGAGTATGTTTAAAGACAATAAAAATCTTTATTAGAGCATGATGTGAAAAAAAACCAAAACCAGATCAGGCAAAGTTCCCTTGTGAGCTGTAAATGAAAAATGATGAAAGATGACATAGAAAAGGCAGGAGTATTCAGGATGTGTATCTTCAGGGTCTGTATTTGACGATGTCAATTTCTTGTTTGATACTGTTTACTAAGCAAGATTATTTTTTAATAGTGTTTTTCACCAATCAGGATTTACAAGTTAGTCAAGACCTGAATAATTTGAACTCAAGGAGGCTTAAGAAAACTGTAGCTAGGTATTGCTCAGACAGATGGCTCTGATAGCAGGGGAGGCTCTGCTGAGCCAGCTATCTCAGAGACTACTTCCTGCAACCCCCAGCATGAGGTACCGCTGGCCAAGACAAGAATATAAAACCTTCCCTGGTAAATCTGCTGGTGACTCATAGGCAATGCTTGTTTAAGCTGTCTAAACCAACCAAGGGTGTTCTAACAGACTGATGTAAAATGCCTGCAAATCGAGAAGGCAAGGCCCAGTGAGACTGAGAGCCATGTTCTGGGCAACAGCAACTGACAGAGGCAGTTGGGGAACATCATTAAAATCTCCCAGAAAAGGCTGTCATAGAGTACCTGAAAGGGCCTGCTCTTCTGATCATTTAATGTATACAAAGAATATAAAGGAAAAGAAGAGGAAATTTTATGACACTGGTGGGTGCGTACAGGTGGATTTGCAGAAGGGAATTCAGTGGAGAACCATCAACACAAGATGAGCCTTCAGCTGTGATCCTGAAGGACTCAAGAGTCAAATCATTACTCAGATAAAGGCTTCAGAGGGGACTAGATCACAATGACAGGCAATTGAAGCAGAGAAAGGTAATAGCAGGAAAGAGCAGGAGCTTTTCAATCCCATTGAAAACTGTGTGACATCAAAAAGCTGGAATTAGACAAATTTAACCTCAAAACAAGGTGAAGTTTCTAAAAAGCAAAGGTAATTTAAACAGCATGAGGGAAAACTTTTGGCCTTGCAATCATTCTGCAGTTTTCATGACTGGGTAATTTCCCAAAGGATAAGCTTTCATTTGGTTTCTAGGGAAAAGCTCTGACTTTGAAAAGAGAAGGTCAAGCAAGATGACTTTAGCAGTTCTTCTGACCTTAAAATCCATTCCAATGGACATTACATAGAGAGAAGATTTTACAAATGCATCAGGCAGCTTCTAGGGAGCACAGGTCACACTGGAAAAATTTCCAACAGAGTTAAATTAGTTCACTGAGACCTGTCTTGGCTAAGCAGCAAAATTCCTGGTACAGCAGGGGCCTTGCTGACAGAAGGCAGATTTGGTTGATCTGACTTGTGGTTCACTGAGACAGTTCAAGTGCAAGGCCAGGAGAAGTTCTGGGGTTGGGTGAGCTGCATCAGCCCCAGAATTGCAACTGACCCTGAGAGCCCAGCACTGTGACAGGGCTCGGTGCTATGGGGAAGGCTGAGAGAACAGCTCGAGGGAAGACTCATGTTAAACTGTTCAGTGGGCAAGTGCAAACCACTTTCCAACTGGTGAAGCAAGGGAGAGCTTGGGAATTTAAGCAACTCGCCCTGGACCAAAATTAATGCTCGCAGCAGAGCCAAGCAGAGAACTCAAATTCTCAGAGTCCCAGCCCTGCTGGACCTCCGTGTAGCACAGCACTAGACCTAAGGAACTGTAGCCAATTTTCTTGTTCCTCTCACGCAGAACTGCCATTCCCGTTGTCTGTCAGAAGGCTGATTCAGGAACTGTGCAAGCTTTGGCAAGTGATTTAGCAAAGCCTGGGCTCCATTCTGATATCTGCATTCATTTCAGAGGGAGTGTCCCAAAAACAACAGAGAAACAAGAATTGTAAGGGCCAAAGGAGGGGAGAAGGCAACTACACGTGAGGTCAGACTCAGTACATCCACAGAAAATAACCAGAGAATGTGAAACAAAAGTAGCCTGTAAGAAACAAAGTAGACATGCAACACTCAATTTATGCCAGTTTGTACCATGGGGACGCATGGATTTTTCTGATAAGGAAACATCTTATGTGGGAATTAAGCAGGGAATATTTTTTTCTGTTAGTGACTAGAGCCTGCTCTTGTAGGAAACTGATCCTATTGCAACCAGTCTGATCTGATAATGCTTTAAAAAGCCTAAAGAATGAGTTTTATCCTTGATTAACTGCAATGCTACCTACTACCTTTGGAAATCTCTTAAAGCAAGAGGTCACAACAAACGACAGATGACAACCTAGGGAAGGAACAAATTTACTTCAAATATTTCTCTTCCCAGTCACTCCACAGTCATCCATATCAGTTATGAGCTTGTATTTGACTACATCCTGACATTTCTCAGGAATCCTCGTTTTGTGATTCTGGCCAAAGTGTTTAGGTTACACTAAATTTAAAACAGAAATAAGAAAGGACATCAGGGTAACCAGTGGATAGTTAGTGCAAGGAAATAGTTTTCTCTTTTTCAAAAAGAACAACTTTGAATAAATGTCAGACCACCAACATGTACTCTGCTAGAAGCAGAGCCTTTGCTTTTTGGCAGAATTCCTTTGGTTTTTTTTTCTATTTGTCAGTCTTCTCACTGCTGATACACATGATTTCCAATTACAGCTGTGAAACTATGCAAGTACATTTTTGAATCCTTGCTGGCATGAATATCCACGTATGCATGTTGGAGCCAAGACACAGGGATTTTACTCCCTATCTTGTTTACTTCAGCTCCATATAAAAATCAAGATTTTCATTACCACAGAAGAACTATTCCCACGTATTAATGTAGTGATGAACAGGAAAGAGCTGATGGACATAAAGCAGAAAAGGATATCTAACAACATTTGCTGCCATTTGATCTTCAACTGACTACAGCACCTCTGTGATTTTGCCTCGACAGCGGTAGTTCAAGGGTGATGGTGAGATAAATCTGCTTAAAGTTTCTTACTGCCTCACTCTTTACTCTCCTCATTGATAGGAAGAAACATCTTCCAGCCAAGATGCAACTGCTTTACATAACTCTAAGCAACAGCAAATCCATCTTCATGCATAACAAATCTCTCCAAATCCTACATGTAAAAGTCAATTTCTTAACATTTTAACTTATGCTCAAATGATTTACAACACTATTTCCTTGACCTCTGCAAACCACAAAAAATCCCAAACTAGTTTCACAGACAGTTTAAATGCCAGAGTATCTGCATTGCTGGTGATGAAAAGATGCATCTCTTACTATGTGCTATTTTTCCCTCTTAAAAAGAAAAAGGCTTGTAATAAATGTCACACATCCCAGATATCTATCCAAAGAGCTACTAGACCTGTATGATCTTCTAATGTAGCATGAACATAAAATTAAAATCTACCCATCTTGTACTTCAAGTGGTCATTTCAAACATTTAATCACCCATAAATTACTCACATGATCATATTTCTTCATCTGTAAAACCACCTGCTCAGTAAAGACAGGTGTTAATTCTGTGGACCTCAAAGCCCCTAGAGATTCCACACATATCTTTTGGGCCAGTATTTGTTTTTCTTAACTTTTTTTTTCCCCCCTTAGGCAAACACCCTGACAAAGCAGACAAAAGAGAGAGGTGATTGAGTCCTCATGGAGTGAATGCTGAGCACAATACCTGGATGGAGCCTGCTACAAGCAGGTGACAGCTACAGACTTGCCCCAACAGGCTCTTCACTTCTCAAGTTTCAAACACGTTATTGCTGCATTCTTCCCAACAATTATTTTTTACGGGAGATAGGTATAAGTTCTACTCTAGTCTTCTAGAAGTCAGTCGTAAACTCTTCATTGATAGGAAGACTTAAAGCAGGACTTAAATATGAAACATCAGAATCCTGAAAAAAAGTATTTCCCCATTTAATCAATTTTTCAGTGTGATCTCTGTCCAGGAGAAGCAAAAAGTAACTGGCTGAAATAATTCCATATTGCTGCAGAGTGCACAGCCACATTCCCCTCTCAGCACATCCCAGCTGCCAGTGGGGCTGCAGCACTGGAGGAACTCCTGGGTTCAGTCTAAACACTCTGGTGCAGGGATCATGATTAGTTTTACATCTCTCTTGTGGGTGATTGTGGCAGGTAGCACCAGCACAACGCAGAGGTTTAAAAGATGGACAGAAGAAGCAATGGGGGCTACAAAATAAAACTAGAGTATTACGTTTTCCCTAAAGGAGCCTGTTCCAAGAGAACAAGATGTGTTCTGCAGTACAACCAAGCAAGTGAATTCTTAATACAGTTATCTAACACAAATAATACATTCATCCAGCTAAGTTCTTCTTCTGCTAAAGGCTGCTATGTGTTCTGTGCATCTCCAGGACATGGAAAAGCTACTTATCTGAAGTGTCTATTTCATGTTACTGGAATACATGCAGTGGCTATTTGTCACAAAGGCTGTTGGTGGTGGCAAGAAACTTTGTGCTAATATAAATGCCTCTACTGAAATGTCATTTTAAAGAATTTTGACCTGTCTGCTGAAGTTTTTTGGTAATATTTAGTACACGAAACACACTAGAGTATATTTAACTAAATCAAAAAGATAAACGCTAAAGACGTTTTGCTAGGAAATACAGATCCTAATCAGCAACACTGTACTCACAAAAGCAATTTATAGAGATAAGCCATAATTTTATAAGCACCTGAGAGATTTCACAAATCCCTTTGTGGCAATAAGGAAGCTTTAACTGGTTATTTTTTCAAATTACTTGTTACAACCTGCTCTCATTATTCACCATCTTTACATCCTCTTAACATTCCTCCCCTTCCTATTGATGTTCAAATTGACTGAAGGATGGTTTCCAAACCACTGCTGGGAAGTTAATGCCTTGTGATTATGCTGCCATAGCAACTGAACTTCTGTTAGGGGTCTGTCAACTTCAGATACTCTTTTTTCATCTTTATACATCAAGTCTTTCCCAACTACAGATACTCCTCCTGCCAAATTCTGTCTTTTGAAGGGAGGGAATCACAAAAATCCTGTTAGAAAGATCTTTACATCAAGAATTTATTGTTATTTTTCTGCAGGTATATTTATTTTAGATTTTTGATCTTGTCTCTGGTGAGGTGTTCTCAGCAATTACAGCAGGGTATTTTTCATCAGGGAAGGGTAGTCTAAATTAATTCTATGCTGCTACTCAGCTATATAGGCAACCTGTCTGAACCATTTACCCATATCCTGAGTTATTATGAAACTTTTCATTTCCCTGTTTTTATCCAAACAAACCCCACATTAAGAAAAAAAAATCAGCATTCCACATTAATTGATAAAACACATTTCTCAGCAAAAAGGCAGGGAAACTGGAAACAAATGCTAACCTTATTTCTCTGTACAAATCTCCAAAGTGATCAAAAGAGCCAAGAAACTCTATCAAGAGTTATTTAAGATAGAGAATTGTATTGTTCCTCCACACAGCAGCAATCAGTTGCAATCAGAAACAGCCCAAGCTCTGTGCCCTTCTCCTCTCTTCCTGGCAGTTTAAAAACATGTGTAGCTGTACTCTCTTTATCTAAACCACAGAACTATACACAGCCTTTAAAAAAAAATTCCTTCTGGTGCACAGGAACAAAAGTACAAGTAGCCCATTATGATCCCACTGGCAAGCTATTCAGTCACTTCACAAAGCTGCACCCCCCTCTCCCTCCTCCAGGAAAGCCATGACCCTTTCCAGTTCAGCTCTAGTTTCACAGGAAGGGGTTTACCTTCTGATAGGGATTTTTCAGTCCAAGTCCATTTCCTCCTCAGCTCCGTTGAGGCTCAGGCAGGAGCAGCAGCGCTGTGCCGCTGGTTCTGTTCTCCCCGAACCAGCTCGGCTGTGCCTGGAGCTGCACCCAGCCCAGAGCCTCACTCCTCCTCCTCCTCCCTCAGCCCTCTCCTGCACACACCCACCAAAACCAGCAAAAAACCCTCCCTGCACATTAAACCCACTCGGGCAGCAACTCGACCATCCCATTCTGGGAAAGGAAAAGGGGAAGAACACCGGCCCAGGCAGGGGCAGGACCATTCTCATCGCTTTTATGTGTCACTATTTGATGTCGACACAATTCAGAACATTTTTCCCTTGGGGAGAGGCATCTGCTGAGTATGAACTCGGCACTCTCCTCTGGAAGTTATAAAATATTACTTCCCCAGCTTCTGAAGAATTTATACAGCCTCCTGGGTGCTAGTCTAGTTTTGTTAGAAACAGTCTCACTGAGATGGTATTCTAGCCCAATTCAGACTGATGCAGCCCGAGTGCTGGGGCCACTTCCCACACTGGCACCTGTATCCCTTTATCCTGTTTGCACATTTTGGAGCGTGATCATGCTTCAGTCACACTCTGGGAACACGGGATGAGTTTTAAATCGGCTCTGTGCTGTGACTCTATCTGATCTCTACCAGATGTTTTCCATAATCAAAAAGGTGCTGTGCTCTGCTGTATAAACCTGTCTGACAAATGACCACAGCATGTGCTTCTGCTTTTGTTATCATCTACCTGGGACGTTCAAGCAACATGGTCGTGTTTTTTCCTTTATTCTAAAGGCAGCAAAATTAAGCATATACAAAGCAAATCACAGAAGTAACAAAGCATGCACTGAACTCCACTGCTGCCTCTCATATGCTCTGTGGCCTTTTGCCCTGGATTACTGTGGTGTGTGTAGATGACAGCAGTGACTGGGAGATACTGGTTGAGAGCAAAGTCTCTCCCAAGCCTGTAAGACACCTAAAGCAATAGATACTTAGTGCTTTGCAAACAGAATGGTAGTGCATTCTTCAGGGATATTAGATTTCCACAACTTTAACATAGCATCAAACCTGTTTGGATCCATCCTATCATTAGTCTCTGTTCGGTTCATTAATTGCTTCATTTATAAAAGTGTTTGAAATTTTACTTCATATCAACCTGTATTACCAGTACAGATTGCATCATTAAAATCCAGTAAATTACATCTTTTGTGTTACTTCCTGAGTAATTCCTATGAAAACAGCCTTGCTAAATACTTCATTAGGCAGAAGAATATATGCTACTCTTCCATTTAACATTTCTGAACAGAACTGAAATAAATCTCAGTTTAAGAGATTCTCCACATGGCTCCTCAATCTAGAAAGTGTTTCAAGAACACAAGACCAGATGCATGACTGTACTGAAATACCTAACTAAACTCTGTACTGCATGGATCTTTGCAGAGGAGGGTGATGTTTTCACATGAGCTACGAGCCTAAGTCTCCTTAAAATAGATTAGTTAAACATGCAGGCTGCTGAGTTTCTCTGGAAGTCAATCAGTTGAAGCATCTGAATGATAATACTCACATGAGCAAAGCTGCTCACATGGGTGAGTGTTTGCATAAGGCAACAGCTGAACAACATTGACAGGCATTGTTCAAATAATTCACTTGCAGTTCGTATGGGAACCAGCAAGGTTGTTCTGTCATGATACTTATTTGTTTATTTATTATTTAGAACAGACTCATTCACATCTAAAGAATCAGCAGAAACTTCTACGAATCCCTCACAGCACAGATTTCTAAATCTAGCTCTGAAAAAAAACATCTGAAGAAACTTACAGGCTCTTCTGGGTCACATGCTTTGCCTCTTAAATATGGATACAATTTTCTTAGACAAATGTAGCAGCTTTCACTGTTTGTTTGCTGTTTCCCTCCCCTAACTATTGCTAGTTCCTTCTAACTTGAGAAGTCAAGGTGTCTCAGAATTGACATCTTTCAGAATTAGTTACAGCATAGATGAGACATCTTAAAATTCTGGCAATTAAAGTAACAGTATTTACAAGCACTAAACTTCATTCATGTTAAGTACCACATCTTGAATTACTACTCCTCTTTAAAATCAGGGGAAGCTCAGCATAAATTACAATATCACAAACATATTTAGAACTTGACCTGACCTTGCAATCTGAAATCAAGGGAACCTTCTGGTGGCCTGGCATTTCTCTTTTCAGGTCCATCTGTGAAAATGGCACTGTGCCACTGCTTACAAGGTGGGGTGCAAGATTCAACAAGGCACAGGAAACAAACTCAGGGCAGGCAGCAGCCCCTCGAACAGGAACCAGAGCTATGTACAGCCAGGAGAAATCACACAATGGCTTTTTTCTGTTTTGCCAATTAATATTAAGCAAATAGCATTATAAAAATAGATGTGTGGAGTAGCAAGGTGGTCAAGGCACTTGAGAGCAGATACATACATCTCTAGATCATGAGATCAAATTCTGTTCATATCAGTTACAGCCAAAAAATGTGAAAATTGTAAGACCTGGATCTTATTCTTGGGCTTTTCATACGATTTCATGCAAAATACCTACCTGTTTCTGCCCTCATGTCTTTTCTGTGCAGAACTAAAAGGATACTGCTTAGCAGTGTTGTGAGACATTTTAGATAAGAAAAGATGAAATACATGGATACAGGCATGATCCACCATTCTCTGAAGTCAGTTGGAAGCTTCTCAATGATTTAACATATTTTGAATTAAGCCCTGGAGTAGTAGTTATACTGTGCATGAAAAACACATTAGACAAAAATCATTTAGGTCAACATCTTTCAAATAGCTAAATACATGCTGAAGTTTACTTAGATTTGTGGAGCTGCACATGTCTGCACAGAAATCTGGAGTTTTAGGATCAGACAGGCATCTTTCCACATGAAAGCTGAAGCTATGAAAACCATTGCTTAGTGGAAAGTCTGTGTAGAAGTCCTCACTCTCACTATGCTGTTACTGCCTGCTAAAATGTTTTTTACCAGAGTTAATGGGAAATGAGTAATTTTTCATAACTAAAGATTCCTTTCTGCTGGAGAAACCCAAGGAAGAATACTGCTCTCTGTTGCCTTGACAACATTTCCCGAAACACTCAAGCATTAAAGTATCCAGTATGCTCAAGAAAGTTGCCATATCTATTTCATATTGGACATTTACCACATTTATTGTGTTGGCATGCACTCATCTATCATCTGTATTTGTCACAGAGAGCAATGTGCCAAATAATACATCAGAAATATCTGAGCAGACTTAAATGAACATGGGATTTTTCTTGAATATTTCCATGGCTACTGAAAGTTGTTAGATCTATGGCCTAGAAAAAAAGAGCATTCTTCCATGATTTGTGGACATTAGCAAAATAAATCCTGTCTTTCTACTGATGCATTTCTTAACTGAGCAAAGGGATCAGCTCTGCTGAGTGGCTGGAGAAGTCCGTCCTTGGATCTCAGGGTTTGAACCCAAACCTTGGCCTTTCTGACAGGTTTTGTTGAGGGTGCTCCAGGGGCACAGCATGGCTGCTGCTGAGATGAAGACTCTCAGGTCCACATTAGGAGTGGCTGTGTCTCTTGCTGGCTGTTCACTGTAGGAGACTGAAAAATCTGACTTTCTCAGAGGTGCTAAAGCCATACTGAGGGACAAAATAAGCAGAAGTTGCAAGTCTGAAATGTTGCAAAGGATCTCAATTTCTCTTTAAATAAAAATAAATAAATAAGTAAAACAGGCTTTTACTGGTAAAATAGACAGCACCAGCCTCTGTGAACCCAAAGCTAAGTTTCATGCTTTTGTCTCCCTTCAGTTTTTATACAGTCTGCCCTAGATGTAATAAGAATAAGCAGAAAATAAAGCAGCACCAAAACAGCTTGCTGCTAATCACTTCTGATCCATTAGAGGGAAGTGTTTGTACACAATGTACCATATCCCTTCAATATCTTCTAATAATTTCTTTGGATGGAGATGATAAGATAGTATACTCTGCTTCTAACATAATGAATTATTTTAATGACAAATAAAATTAAATACACTGATCAGTATATTTACTACAGGGCATTTGCTACAATCGTTTTTATTAACAAAGGCAAAATATGAAGTCTTTTGAGTTTTTTGCCCTCTGCATGTTAGTAGGTATAATTTGCGCTGGGCAGTCATAACCTCTACCTAGACAATTCTTATAAGCGTGCTACTTCACACCAAGAATGTGGTTTCCTTCGCAAGGGGGAAACAGTAGGACAAGAGACAACCCACATGATATAAATCATCAAAAATATCCAAATTTTCCAAAGAAAATGGTATTGCCAAAGAAAACAAAGAGGGAAGACAGTAATCCTCCTGTGAGAATCTCAAGCTTCATCTAAATAAAAACTTCAGGTGAAGAACTCAAAGGTTGTGGGTGATTCCCAGTACAGGATAAGGAGATTGTTAATTGTCCTGCCTCAAACAGGTCTGCAGCCCTCTCTGAACTGTGGCATCCTGTTCTGTGAATTATCTCCTGTGGCCCTGTGGCTGCTTCCGATCTCTCATCTCCGTTATTACCAGAGGATTTATGTCATGCTCTGACCCCATCCTTTAGATGACCTCTCCTGCCCAAAGGGGACACACATGCTGACACATGGTTTTCTCATGCTAGCTTTTGACTTATTAGCTCCTTGAGTCATATTTAGAGGCATTAGTACTTCCCCCTTGGAACTGTGTGGCTCTGACAGTGACGAGCTGTGAAAAAAGCCCACAGTTCTGATAAACTGCTCTGATCCTTGAACAGTAGCTGCTCACCTCTATCTTCTAAACTTTTCCAGCACCTCTTAAAAGACACAGTGTTGGAATGTCTCTCCTGCATCTGCATTCCCAGATACCTAGAGAACTTTAATCATGGACTATCCAAGCTGCTAATACATACTGCAATTCAGTTAAGCCAATGTCTGAGTTGCCTCCCTGGCTACACAATGCTGATTTTTTTGGTGAAAATTTCTAACAACTTGGCCAGCCTACACCTTACAGTCAGCAGTCAGAACAACTCAAGTTCTACAAGCCTTCGAGGAGTTTGGTCTTAGTTAAGTTCTGAGAACCGCTGCTGCCCTCTGCTGCAGTACTTTGGGTTGTGTCTCTGATAACCAGTGAGAGCCACAAATATTCAAGTAAAATTTCTACTCTCAACCAGAACTTAGCATGTTTAATGTTTCCATTACTGACAAGATCATTCAAAAGCTCTGTTTCTAATTTATCAGAAAAGTCTGATGCTGCGGGAGCCAGGTCAAATAGAAAAATTATCTTTTTTATCTGATTTTGACTCTTAGAAGAGGGAGATCATTGCAAGAGTTTGGACATGCTTCCTTTCTGCAGCAAATGTTGTCTCATCTTCTGATAATAAATAGCCATAGAAGAATAAGGACTATGAAGTGAGAAACTCACCTTGGGGCCAGAATGAGCACCAAGGTTCTGCCCAGGATACATCTCTGATAACCTGAACTTTAGCTTAAATTATGATAGACAGCCAAGTTCCAGGTCTATTGAACTAATCTTTCCTTAGTCTCAGTTTATCCAGTTCTGACAGGACACAGCTCAGGACCCCTCAAACAGCTAGGTTTCTTCCTCACTGATGCTAGGAAGAGTAATGTGAGTGCAACCTTGCTATATTCACAGTTACTACACAAAATGCTCCAGAAAGAAATAGTTTATTTCTTCTCAGCTCTCCACAGACTCCAATAACCCTCTCTTTTGTCATTTTCATCTGAATAGGTTGCATTGCTTATAGGTTAGAGCAGCTGTCATGTACACCCCAAATAATTTTAGAATTATTTTATGTTCCCCAATCTCACAAATCCAATTACTTCTCTCCTGCAGTGCTTCCTGTACAGCATTGCAACTAAGGTGTCTCCAATATATCCTGCTAAATTGCAAAACTCATCAGTAGGCAGGAACAGATAAGCAGATGGTGGCAGGCCAGAAGAAGAAAGCCAGAGACACAGCCTTCCTACTCAAGGGAAAACTCAGGCTGCTCTCAGTAATTATCTGTGCAGGTCTCCAAAGAATTAGATACACATTTCAAAGGAGGCAGGCTAAGAGTCTGGCTAATGAAAGAACTGTACATCCTTCCAGTGTTTGCAGTGACAAATGCACGAGGTGTCCACATGAGCTCTGAGTCTCTCATGGTGACTGGTTAATATTCTGAATGCTGGACCAGAGAAACCTCCACAACTAATAAAACCACACTACCACTTCATGTCAAACCTGAAACTTCTCACATGAGGCCTGACACAGTCTTACATTTGTAGTAGATGGGACACAAAGAAGGGAACCCGTAACACACTTTCACTAGAAGCTTCCAGCTGCTTTAATTTTTTGTGACACTTTCAAGTTTATTTTCAGTTATTCACTGAAAAACATACAGTCCAGCTCCTGACCTGAGCTGAAAGCTTGGGTTCCTTCCACTGAACAGAGTTTCCTACAGCAACAAGAGATAACCGTTTTGCTTCTCATATGTCAGTAACAAGGAAGGTCCTCTGCATTTTGGCCCCTTAAACAATTCAGTAATGACACAGTTCAAGGATTCCAGCTCAAAGGGGACTTACCACAGCCATGGGAGAAGGAGGTTGGTACTGACATCTCTAAAAAGATTTGATTGGTTTCAATGAGAATGTTGAGGACTCCAGGTAAGAATTAGCAAAGGAGATTATTCAGATGGTTTCTGCCCTCTCATTTCTGAACATATAATTTACCTCTCCAGCACATTTCTCCCTCTCACCTCCTCAGCATCATTCAGATCATGTGTAAACCTCATGTGCTAAGTTCTGGCAAACTTATGGTTGACAAAGGTGATTCCAGTACTCAAATTACTTCTGTAAATATATCAAATCTGACACAGAATAAGCAGTGCAGTAGGCTTTGCCCATCACCATGAAAAGAGAAAAATAGAAACCACAGATCCATAGAAACTAGTCCAATTAATTCTGTATCACATACTTTTCCTGATGACTGCAAAACTAAAACACTGAAAATAATTCTGAAAATCAGCAACTTTGTTCTAAAATCAGCAGGAAGCCTTTCTGTGAGAATTTTTGTATTGTCTGCAGTTACATGAGAACATAATGGGACATGGCTCAATTCTTCATCAACTCTAGCTTACACAACACCTACCTCTAGGACTTTCCCAGTAATGAACTGGTGACATGCTTCACACTTGACTCCAAAAAGAACTTGGTAGTCCTTTTCACAGTAAGGAGCACCATCTCTGAAAAAGAAAATTCACAAATTACAAACCACTTCTTATTAAACAGGTTACAGCATGAGTTACTCTCTTCCTTTGTCTCGAGTCTGGAACTTCTACACCCAGACACAGGTAAATGGGGAGAGTTCAAGGGAAACACTTCGTAGTACAAGAAACAAAAATCATATTCTCACTAATGCCTCTCAGAATTATTCCTTAAATTCCCATCCAGAAAAGGCATCCAGGACAAACGACTGAAGTAAATCTCCTTCTTCAGAGCTGACTCTCTATACCTACAGGTGGTGCAGTTCCAGGGAATCGGTGTCACAGTCTTTGGGGAGGGGAGGAGAGGAGATCACAGTCTATCACAGGTAGACAGTTTTTGTTCACTCCAGAAAAAAAACCTTTGGTAGCCCGCAAGACTGTAAGCAGTTACTTTTAAGTGTAAGATAATGTAGTTTTTTAGTATGAACAAGGAATATACAGTAAAAGTGGAAACACCAGTCAGCCTAGGAGCTTTTCTCAGGCACCGGATTTTTTCTTGAGAAATTACAGATGCTACTTCTTACAAATATTATACACACCCAAATGACAGGTTTATGAAACATACATGGTTTCCTTATTTTTTCTCTTTGCTATATGCTTGAAGGTGGAAAAAGAGATTGTATCTTCATTCTCTCTCTTTTCTCATTTCCCTATTCTCTTCCTCTACACTTTCTTCCGCTCAAAAGCCTCTTCATTAGTTTCTTATATGGAGATGAGAAATACAGTGTCAGGTCAATCACATTATCATGTTTATTCTACTATCTAGCAAAGGTAAGAAATGAATGAATTCCTACTTTTTTTTCCTCAAAATCACATGTTGGAAAGCAAAATGACACAATGCTTTATCCAGCTACTACAGAAAACATATGCAACAATCCACCTAATTCTCTATGGGAATATGGAATTATACCCCTTTCAGACTGGGTTTAAATATAGACTGGTATCATTAAACATCACCTTTCAGCTGCACTTTGCAGTTCATTTTCCCAGCTCAGCTTTCATGGGTACAAAGATTTTGGTGTACATGAAAAGGTGGTCAAAACAGGACTTCTAGATGTGAATTTTGCTGCAAGCTCTTCTCTGCTAGCAGCTAAAATTGTGCCAGGAGTTCAGAAGAGAAGCAGAAGTTACTCACTTGCTGATGTACTCCCCGGTTAGGACCTTCCCACAGGCCTTGCACTTAAAGCACCCCAGGTGCCACTGCTTATCCAGGGCTAGCAATGCTTGTCCATTTTTTATGTCTCTTCCACAGCCAGCACAATCTGCAAACAAGCAAACAAACAGAGGCATTTGTTGTCAGCTACTTGGTTCATTAACCTTCACTAACTGCCCACCCATCACAACGCTTGGTAGCCAAAGGGATGAACTACACAGCAGTGCAAAGGTGCATCTTCCTTTCCTTAAAGCCTTCCTGGGTCCTGTGCAAAGACTCAATGTTTGTCATTACAGACACACTCAGTAGAAGAGGGGAAAGTATTTCTCCATGTTTTTCACGCTGTTTATGATTCAAAGACCGCCTGGCAAGCTCTGTAAAAACCTCAGATTTTGTCAGGAACAAGTTACAAAAAATCCTCAGCGCAGAAAGCTCCTGTCTTCCACAGCAATCGGCGTCTGTCGCTTTGCTTTTAAAAAGCAAGACCCCGAGTGCTTGCGCGGAGCTGGGCGAGGCCGAGCGAGCAGCACCAGGGCGCTGCACGTCCCCGTCGGGTGGCAGCAGAGCCCCGCGTGTGGCACAGCCCGCAGCGGGGCACAGACCTTCCTCCGGCCACAGCCCAGCGCAGGGGGACAGCCCTGCGACCGCGGTGAAGGCTGCAGGGAGGGCACCTCGCCTCCCCCCTGCAGGTATGGGAAAACTGAGGTTCTTCCGGTCTCTAACCGGCAAAAGGACGCTCGCTCAGGAATTTCGGTACTTCCCTGGTGGTCGACGCTCACTTTTCACTGCAAACCTGGAGGACCCTGATGCCGGAATGGACACCAGAAGCCAGGAGCACTCTGTCCCAGGGGGTGCCACAATATCTCATGTTACATCAGAATTCCCTAGCTCAGCCCCAAGCTTCCATTCCTCTCCCTTCAAACATAAAATACTCAAAAAGATTTCCTGTTAAGGGGCAATCCAGCACATGGCAAGATCTGAAGAGACTGATGTGGCAGACAGCACTGAACTGCAAGGGCTGTGCTTCTGTGCCCAGCCTCAGGGGACAGAAGCACTGAGGGAGGGGAGGGCCTGGGAGCCCAGTGAAGCGGAAAGGGAATGCCCGTCAGCTGAGGCACACACGGAAGCCACAGAGGAGACAGCCTGGAACAAAGGATTTTCCAGATTTTATTATCCCCAGACTTGGTGTTCCTTTGGTGAATGCCTGAAACATCAACAAATAACAACAAACAGAGACAAAGAGAACTGAGCAATCGGAGCTGTGAAAGCCCAGGCAGAAGGGAAAAGATAACCCTGGCTCCAACGCTCAAGCTGACTGAATAGGTACAGCCCAAAAACCTTCATCTCCTCATGGGTTTAAGCCCAGGCAACACCATGCCTTGCCAAAGGGCAAGTCCAAGTTTATTATCGCAACTGATAATGAGAGCAGAGTCAGTCCTTTTGACTAAAGGGCATGACTTTTGTTTGTTGGATAATGGGCCAAAAGAACCCCAAATATACGCTGCACATTCCTGCTCTCCAGGAATCCACCATTTGTATGTCCCTCTTTCTATCAGCATTCTTCTTCTTCTCAAATCCCTTAAAAAAGGAGGGGAGGGGGACTAAGCCCCATGGTATCTTGTGACAAAATGCGAGTCACAGAGTGTTGACACAACCTGGACTTGAAAAGCAGCCCTGAGATGTCCTAATACCAGGACTTTGCTCTAGAGGACATATGTTACAAGCTGAAATCATGAAATGACAAGGAGTGACACCATGTAATGGACCCCTCTGCTGTGCCATGACAGCTGAAGGCTCCATGCCAGTCTGTGATGACAGCAAAGGCTGGAGCAGGTCACCAAGGGAGGCTCTGGAATTTCCAGCACAGGGCTGAGGAAGGGACAGACGTGTCAGGGTGGCTTTGGCATGCTGATCTTGCCTTTGGTTTGGGAAGGATACTCCATTATCTCCTGAGGTCCCTTCCAGCCTTCATTTTCTTAAGCTAAATCTGAAGCCATGCAACGTGACTGACTGAGATCAAATGAGATCCTCCCCCCAGTCCCAGTGTGTGCTGAACTGCAGTTTTAAAACAGCACCCATTTCTCAGCTCCCTAGTGCTACTGCTTCTTCCTAGGGTGCCAGCTTCCACAACCCTGATCTGGGGCCTGCCACACTGTGATACATTTCCTGCTACATTTTCCCTCAAAAAATCTCCTGTAATTTCTGTGCTTTTTTCATTTTTATCCGGGAAACTTCCGTGAAGCTGAAATTTCTCAGAAGTTGAATCAATAAAGAGATTTTAAAAACATTTAATTTCCAAGGCAGTGGGAACAGAGAAACTGCCTTACACAAAAGGTCCACCTAGTCCAGCATCTTTAGTGATGCCAAAACCAGATACATGGGGGAATAGAGATCCGTGAAGTACCTCTGACTGTTTAATAGCTTCTTTGTAAGCCAAAGTCACTGTAAGTCTGAGCACCAGGCTTACTATTGTGCTCATGTTTAATACAAGGGGTTGGCAACATCCTTTTATTATTCTATAGCACCAATGACATCTACACTCTTTCTGGGTTCCTTGAAGTGTTTTGCAAAAGGAAATTAACATAATTTCCATTCTGCTAATACAACAGACACATTGAATGTCTAGAATCAAAGTAAACTAATAGCCCAGTACTGTTGTGTTAGGCTGAGATGGCTTTTAAATAAACCTGATTTTAATTCTGGCAGAACTGTTGGGTATATACATGAAAAGCTAGCAATTATCATTATCTCCTAAAATAGAAAGCGAATAGGGCTGGGCTAAGAAAAGACCATTTGTTCATCCAAATTCTACAAATAAAAGCCATTATGATCTCAGGCCTGCATGAGGCACATTTAAGCCTTTGGCTGAATGTCATCAGCGTATGCAGGCAGGATCTCAGTATCACATTAAGCACAATCTGTATCCGTCTAACCTAAAACCAGCACATGCTGCAAATAAAAGGGCTGTGAGGTAAGAACTGTGGTCCACAACCATATGCCAGAGCAGACTGAAAAATCTGAAAATCCTTCCCAAGTTTGTGTACAATGATTCCCACCATGGTTCTCTCTGGCTTCATACCTGGGTCTAGCAGACTGCGCCCCTTGAACCTGAGCTTTCTTGCATTTTCTTTTTTGCCATATAACCCGGTTTCTTCCTTACTCCCATTCCTTGCACATCACACACTCAGCAGTGCCAAGGTAACAAAGAGGAGGAGGCGGACGGTGCAGTGTGCTGGTTAAAATGCAGAGTGAGCAGTACAGTTCCCCTATGCACTTAGATATATGTCATATTTGTCAGGGTACAAAAGAAAATGCCTGGACAAAAGGACTGTGATGTGGAGTCAGCCAACCCAAGAGCATGGGAAAGTGGGGGGACAGGGCATGGCACTATAATATGATATATGATTTAGATCTCCACTCTCCAACCACCTTTAGCAGCCCCACTAAATGACACAGGTCAGGCTGAGCTGCCACCCATGACACCTTGCTTGCAAAGATACGAGAAAATGTGTTTCCCTTTTTAGCATCTGCATCACCCCAGACGTCCAGGAGTGAAGCATCCTGCCCAGCAAGCCATTTGTCACTGTCTAAATTAAGCAGTGGATTTTCTGCCTTTGCCTCCCTCCCCTGCTCTCAGCCAATACTGCACAGGTGAGCTCAGGGCTGATACAGCTGGATTAACCCTCAGCACACAGAGTATGACTTTAACCACTCCCATTTGGATTGCTCTGAAAATTTAATAGCAAATACACCTTTATCCCACATTCTCTGCTCATGCCATGTGATTTATGAAAGAGAAACCATCTCTACGTGCTTTTGTCCTAATAAACAGGGTTATGCAAAGTCATGTGAATGATTACACCAACTCTGCTCCATGCAGGGTTAGCTCTGTGAACAAAGCTAATAGCAGTCTGATTTAATGATGAATAATTAAGTCACCAAAGAGTTCATTTCAATCCTGATGGTCATCAGAAGCACATATCTAATAGATAAAGTCTCAAGCTGCCACAACCCACACGAGTCACAGGTATTTTGTATACACTCTTATTACACTCCTTTTGTAACTATTTCCCCTCCTTATAAAACATTGATACGTGAGTTTTACAAAGACAGCACCAGCAGGCTTCTGCTCTGAAACAGGAAAAGCAGGGCAGAATTGGGGGGGATTTTTGTTATTATTTTAATAGTTGAAAGAAACAACAAGTTTTCATTGGAATTACAAAGAACTACATTGTCAAGCATAGCTGGATCTAAAGAGCAAGTGATTTGGAAGTGATGAAAGAGGCAAATACTATCACTGGAGTCAAGGTCAAAAAATCTCTAAGTATAAATAGCTCTTAGTCACCTTGAAAAACAGCTTATATCCCAGTAATTCTTCTGTGGCAATTTGAAGGTTGTGCAATTGCAATTTCTCATAGAGGTAGAGAGACCAGGGTTTTTTCTTAGTCACCCTTTAACCACAGATCAGGCAACGCCTTCTAAAGCCTTGCTTTAAAATTGAAAGGTTTGACGATATCATGCAGGCTTTTCCAGATCTTCAAGATATTTCTGTCAAAGTTAAAAATACAAACTCACTATGTTCACAGCATGACAAATGTTTTCAAAGTTTAAAGCATAACCATTTGGTCATTGGGACCGTGATAAGTTCTGGAAGTCAGAGGAGGACACACAATATTGGGAATTTTACATGCAGGATTTAAATCTCAGCATGTAACTCAAGAAATCTGCTGCCAAACCCCTTCTCTGTGCCACTGCAAGGATGGGAAATGTTTGTCAGAACAAATTCGCTATTGCCCTTTTGCTGAAGGCAAAACAAACCCACACAGGCAGCCTTGTACTCCTGAAATCTAACAATAAGAGGCTGGGCGCATACAATGGAGGGAAATAAATTTCCCATGGGAAGTGCAGTATAGCTTTGACAGTTTATTATAAATGGCAAGTTGGGAAAAACTGATATTTTCAAAACAAATAGTTAAAGAAAATAAAACTATTTTAGTTGATTAAATGGGGAAAGAAATCACAATGGCATGAACTGGCATTCTTTACTTGCAGCACAAGTCCCTGTAACCATGTCAGTGCCCAAACATGACTTGCCTTTTTATGAAACAGGTTACTGTACATCTTAGCTATATCATTAGACCAGTCACTAGTGGTGTCCCCCAGGGACCAGTGGGGGGCCTAGTCCTGTTTAATATCTTTATTCATGATCTAAACTCTGCCAGGGGAGGTTTAGGTTGGACATGAGGAAGAAATTCCTCAGAGAAAGGGTGATTAGACATTGGAATGGGCTGCCCGGGGAGGTGGTGGAGTCACCATCCCTGGAGCTGTTTAAGGAAAGCCTGGACACGGCACTCAGTGCCGTGATGTGGTTGACACAGTGGTGTTGGGGCATAGGCTGGACTCTGTGATCTCAGAGATCTTTTCCAACATAAATGATTCTGTGATTCTGTGACTACTGTAAATTGCTCTTTCATCACCTGGTTTAATTTAAAGTGATTCAGAAGGATGAATGCTCTTCCCCAACTTCAGTTTGATCTGTACTGATTTGTGTTAAGTCTTTAACAGAGCAAGGTAATTCCTTATTCCTACATCTTTCTACACCGTATTCCCAAAGGAGACCAGACCAAATGACCTTGTGACACCTTACTCCTGCAAACTGTCCCTGCAAAAATCGTATCATCAAGTTAACCTTTTTCCATTGCATCAATCCCAGTCCGTTCTTCAACCCAATCTTTCATACAAGCGTCTAAACTGAGAAAAAGAGAGTGAATTAAATAGAAGGAGGAAGAAAGGCAAATGTACTACATATTATGTAAGAGAAGAGTTTTCAATTGTCTTACGAAAGATAGATAAAGTTTTTGGGTTTCTTCCCATTCCAGAACCCCCAGAATGCCACCTGTAAAAATACTCTGAAGGATAAACCAGGGCCAGGTACATCTAAGCTGAGGTCAGTCTTTTATCCTGTCATTTCCTTTACCACATTTCAGTAATCAGTTAGTTCCAGCTGAATTCAAAGTCACAATTCCCATTCACAGTACCCCAAGGGAATTGCACCGTTAGCTCAGAGCTTCATTGTTTAATACCCAGCTCATGGATAGCACATTGTGTCTCTTCATTTGCAGACTATTTTGGATAATTTTCAACTGTTACTCTTGGAAAACAAGCAATTCCAACAGGGTAAAACCTCCCCAAAACAGGAATGAAACTTATGAGAACCTTTAGGAAGGTTTTTATGCCCGGATAACACATGGCAAACTAAGGTATAGCTAATAACTAATTCACTTTTCACATTCTTTTGAAGTGACCTCTGATTCCTGACTTACTACCTGGCAGGCTTTCTGAACATGACAATTCCCAGATACTCCTGTCCCTGGGGACCCCCTCTATAGTTGTGTTTTCCAAGCTAGTGATGCCTCCTCATGCAACACCCATTTACTGAGGAATTCCTTGCACCTCCCCCAGAACTTCCTTTGGAATTAGCTTTTGAGTAGCACTCCTCCAGTAAAAGCAAAGGAGATGGGCAGGTTTTGATTTCCAAGTTCAAGATGAGGTTACACTTAAGCAAATAAGAACTGATATGTATTTAGTACACTTGTATAGTCCATTCACAATGTTTCTGTCCAATTTACTGTAACACAAAAGTATCCCAAAGAAATGGGGAAACTGGACTGCAAACACCTTCCTGAAGAACACTTATTTTTTAAAAGGAATTTTCAGATAGAAAACTCATAGATCAGAAACTTCCTGCCCTGCCACAACTATATTTTAAATACAGTTGCTGCTCTATCTCTATCACACAGAAGTTAAGTTTCTAACAAAGCTTCTACACCCCTGGAGAAGGATCTAAGGCAATTTATAAAGCAGCATTAAAATACCAGTCCTTGTAAAATAGGAAGTAGCTGAGCAAATGGAAGCTGCTTGAGTAATTTACCCATTTTTATAAGTGAGGATATAAAGCGAGGACTGAAATTAATCCTAGAAAGTAATTCAAATTATGAAAATGCCTCAAAAACTGCAAGCAGTCTTCAAAAGAATAAATCATCCTGAAACAACCGTACAAATGGGCCAGTGTCATTGGAAGAATTGCATATTCTTAGGCACAGTCTAATGGCTTTTGCCAGAAAGGAACTCTGCTTGGGTTTGTGTAATTTCTTTGAACATTTATCATGTCATGAACGTTGATTTGCTTCTTTTATTCTTAAAAAGGGGGGGTAGGGTAAAATTTTAGACCCACTGTATGCTCAGTATATTAAATCATAAATGTAGCTGCCCTGCAAGGTTATTATAATCAAATTCAGACGAAAGAAATGGAGAATTAAATAGTGACATTTAAGAAAGAAAGGATTTCATTTAAAATCAGAATTTAAAGTTTTAATTAAATCATGGGATCTGAAAACAAAAGGAATAAACTTGCTTTCCTTTTCCCATCTATGACCAAAAGTAAGTATGATAAGATGTTCCGCTTTTAAAATTTTTAAAGACATGGTGATCCAAAGTAAATAGTTTTATAAGCTACAGACTCCTGAAAAAGATAAATTCCAAAAATAAAATGTATTTTAATGCATTTACATTCTTCATGTGTCTAGCATATTTCTGAAAGTAAAAAATATCCACAGATACTTTACGCATTCTAAATAAAATTTCAACTTTCATTCAAATAGAGTTTGACAACTCATTAGCAAAAATAGTTGTTAGGGAAAAATATAGGTGTTAAATAATACGATGACTTTATGCAGAGCTATATTAGTTTAAATAGATGTGTACAGATATGAAGTACCCTCATGTTTATCAATTAGTATTTTAGAATTAAAAATCTAAATGTAAACCAAGGTTACAATCAGTCAGCGTAATCAAAGTTTCCTGGGTTATTGAACAAACCATGATTAAAATCAGTGATTTAAATCACAGTATTTGAAATCAATCAGCAGTGGTGTCCATGGTATGCCTTTAATCTATGTTAAATAAAAAAAAAAAGAGATATAGGTCTACGTGAGGCCCTTCTGTTAAGTTCCCAAAACTCTCAACTGAATCTCCAGTAGCTAAACACAGGCTTGAATGCCACGGAGATATGGGAGTGTTTCTGCTTATGCAAGCACACAAGCCAAGAACGACATGAGAAAATCTTAAGTGTTACAGCACACAAAAAATATTAAAGCCTTAACGCTCGAAATTTTAAAAATTTAAAATTTTAAAAATGCATGTTTACAATCAAAACTGTTCAGCCTCTCTAAGTTCCCCAAGGCATTCACTGAAGTTATGGATATTGTGGGTGAACATTCCTTAAGACAAACTCAGTGTCTCACACACAAGGCCCATCTCCATCTGTGCCAAGTACCTGTGTCGCTTTGACACAGTATGAAATTGGAGAATACTTCCTCAGAATAAGCTCAAAATCATGTGTTGGACATTGCTCAACACCCTTTAAAGCCAAAAATCACTGCAGATATCTTGCTTACCAATAGCCAGCCAACTTTCCCCTTCACTTTTAAATCCCCTACGGAATTGAAGGAGTTTCCAGAGAGCTCAGAAAAAAATTATAAAAAACAAAATAATGAAAAATGAGTCAAATGTGGCTGAACAGTTACAAATCCAAGCTGCAGACTTTTCCAAGAACTATGATTAAAAAGAATTTTGCATCCATTTTAGTTAATTTCTAATGGAGAAGTCTGTAATGCTTATACATCAGCTCTGACATTATTTCTGAATACTGGCAGCAATCACCTTTTTATCTAATGAAAGGACAGTTATGTCCTGACTATAGGACTGCATTAAGAATTAGAGAGCCTTTAAAGGAGGACTGCAAAGTAAATTTGCTTCTTCTCCATTTTGATGCTCTCTTGTTTCATGTACAGCCTCACTTTCCTGACACTTTCTGGGCAGTGAGGCAAAAGATGACTCCTATTTTTTCCTTCCCACCTCCTCCTTCTTCAGCAGGTACAGTATGTTGGCTCTGCTTTACTTCAGTATTACCAGAACCTTGTTGGAAATTTCAAATATTTACCGGGAGATTTACCACCTGTATCTTTTTCAAAGAGATAAGGCATTTGAATAATTAACAACGATATCTTTCTCCCACAAGTTCATTAAGCATTAAGCTTATTATTTATACCACAATAGAGCAAAGATCCCCAGTTGTGAGGCAAAATCCAACCCTGTTAGACTCTGTGCTGATAGGCATGAAAGCATTTGTCCCACAGAACTGACATTCTTTGAGCCAGAACATAATGTGCAAAACAGACAAGGACAAGCACACAAAACACGATGTGAAATCTCCACGTGGACGCCGGCTGGTTGGGGAACAGCTGCACCAAGGATTATTCATGCACATGGAACACTTCGTTGGTCAGTTTGAAAACTCTGGTCCACGTCTTGGCTGTACTGTAATGCTCTTAACTCACAGGAGAGACTGTTACAAAGCAAGGGAAGTTGAAGTATCTTCCCTCTGCTTCTTTCCAAACCGTATCACCACTGGGTACCTCGGCATTTATAGGACACAAGTATCTATTTCACTGAAAAGAAACAATGGTGAAAGTCTTTGTCACCATTTCAGAAGATGAATTTTTCAAAATGAAAACTCCTGTTAGGTGATTGTAATGCTTCAGTTTCTTTTGGATAGAGAGGAGTGTCCCAGAAAGCCCACTTTTCACTTGAAATGCAATTTCTTAACTTGTTCATGTACATCACTAAAATGATCCAACCTTTCAGCAAAAAGGTAATCAGAAATAACTAAAACTTCCAGACCAGCACCCAGATAAGGAACCAACAGAGAAAGGGCTCAACCTCAGGTAGAAAATGGTGTAACATTCTTATTACTGAAGTGCTTTATTATGGAAATAGTGAATTACCCAAGGAATCTCTGCTTGAGGAAGAGGGACTAAACTATATTCAAAGACATGTAGTCTCTTCTGAATTTCAAAGACGATGCCTGAGCCAGAAGCGTGCTGGCTCGAGTTCCACAGCCTGCTGGCACCACCTCCTGTGCTGTCCCAAGTGGGGGGATCTCTGTACAACTGCGCTGCTCTCAGCTGGACTTTTCACAACACCTCTTGTGCATTCAAGAAGAAATGCAAGATGGTGTGGTACTTTTTTAAAATGAAGGTCTGACTAAACTAGAGATTTTTATATTCAAAATCTGCATCAGTTCATTTACCAGCTGCCGTGGGGAGAATTCACTGATAAAATGCCCTAATGGAGGGCATTTTATACAACTACGCAACTGCACAGTTGCAGTTTTGTCCAAAACTTAGAAATAACAGGTGCCTGCACAACTGCTTTTCTGGAGAGACAATGTGGACCTTAAACACAGTGCATTACCACGCAGCCAGAACACAACAGCGAGTAGAAAAAGCTTAAGACAATACAAACCAGGCAATCATGATGCTGAATACAAAACCTGGACACTGTTTAAAACATAAATAGCAATTACTGGGATACCTGATTGCATTACTCCTTTATCAGGCCCCAAAGAAAAAAACTTCATGTCTTTGACAGAATCTTGAAA
Source organism: Eulacestoma nigropectus (assembly GCA_013397775.1). NCBI lineage: Eukaryota > Metazoa > Chordata > Aves > Passeriformes > Eulacestoma > Eulacestoma nigropectus. Next base: position 178,194 of record VZTE01005203.1, read on the forward strand.
ACCCTGAACTATCCAAGGCATCAACGCTACACTTTTAGTCGGTGTTATTTACTTGTCCCCTGTTTCTGTGCTGCTCTACTGTCCCAGTCACTTTGCTTTATAGTTCACATGCCATTTATCAAGCTGTCATATGAAATAAAACAATAACAAAACCAAACACCACTCATTTCATTTGTCTGCAAAGTTATTGACAGGTATTTGGTATTAGATTTCCTGCTGAATGAAGGAAGATCCCAAAGTTAGTGCACTGTGTCTTTCTAGCAGTAGCCAAGGAATAGGATTGATTAAATTACAAATTATGATAACTCTACAGCATCTGAATACTGAAGGAGACTTAAAAATTTAGAATAAAAATTGAGTCACTGAAGTGGTTCTTCAAGAAAATAGGTATAATTTTTCAGGTAACACATGTGCAATGAAAGAAATATATTATTAATATAAGTACTATAGACCCAACTAATACTAAACAAGGAAAAGGAAAATGAATTATTTAGTATTTCCCCATCTGATTTTCACTGGTGTGCACTACAACAGAGTGTAACAATATTCAAGTTCATGTTATTTGAGATGTTAACCCCTGTACTTGGAGGTATTTGACTTTCCTTGAAATCACCCAAGCAAAGCCATCAGTAAGTTTTCATTTGTGTGAAGTAACAGACACCAGAAAATGGCATGTCAGCCTGACATTCTAGGATAGAAGGCTTCCTTTTACATTACACAAACCAATCAAACCTGATATATTTGCAGTCTACTGATTTCCCTCAAACTTTCTTTGTTTTAAGGAAAGTCTCCTCTAGTTACCTACTTGAAAGTGATCAGGGGAAGCTGACAGCAATATAGGATATAAAATAGATGCACAGTGTGAATCAGAGTCTCTCCTAAAAAAACTTGTATTAAAAAAATTCTTTCAAAAAGTGGCAAAGCATTTGGAAAAAAAAATTATATGTGTATTAGCCAGCAGGAGAAACCTGGAAGTAATCTGAAACACTTTACACTAATTAAAATTAACTCTTCGCTGCCAGCAAGAAAGACTTTTCTGTATCCAAGTCAACTTTTGCACAAAGCTAAAGCAGCACTGGAATATCTTTGAAGACAGAGGATGCTTCAGGGATATTTTTTTTATTGATTGGTTCTGAACTTATAAACATGAACTGTTCTCATTTTTATTTGTCTGTTTTGGAGAGTTTTGTACTAAAATGACCTAAAATTCTATACCATACATTTCTACAAGTCCTTGTCCATAAAAGAACAAGATGCACCATGGCAGGTGCCTACAGATTTCAAAGTAGTGCACTCTAAGGTGTTGAGAGCAGGAGCTCTCTTGCTGTGTGTACCAGCAAAGCAGTTTGTCAGCAGGACCCAATTATGACTTAAAAACACAATAAATCTCATCACAAGTCACAGGAAATGTTGCTTTATAATCCTTGCTACCTATGGCTTCAGTGTGGAAGCCAAGAAGCAATTCCAGTAGAGACCATGGCTGTGGGGAAGTGACTGTCCAGCTCTTTGGCTTGTCAATTATCAGATAAGTTTAATCTGTCATTTTCTAGGGGCATTTTGGCACCTGGAGTCAGGCATGTGGCAAGTTCCACACTGCTGGACTGGTGTGCCACCTTTGGAGAGCCAGATCCAGGTTCTTCTATGCTCTGGCATGCTTAGAAGAAGAAGGTCAGTACTGTCCAAGCTCCCTATGTCTTGCAGTTCCTTGCCAATTATGCCTCCTAAATATCAATTTCCACATCATTCCTCTGTCTCAGAAGGATTCTCTGGGTGCCTGAAGTTCCTCATAACTTTTTATGTTGCTTTTTAAGTCTTTTAAGGCTTTTTTCAGGTTCCTAAATTCTTCCTTAACTGATTAAGCCTGTGCATTTTCAGCTGCAAATCTACAATTATAGGGGAAAAGCAGCACTTGCCAGACAGAGAGGCATGGTAACAAAAAAAGTCTCTCCTTTTCCCTTTGTCTAAGAGTTTGATTACATGTTCTCAGGCAAATCAGATAACCTGAGATTCACTTGACTCATGTGCTGAGCACAAACATTATCCATCTTTGCCTTTCCATAGCACTTCATAATCCCAGGATCTCAAAGCCCAGTACCAGGACAAAATACACAGTGTCTCCCTGAAGGAAAACTACCTGGTGTCACAAGGAAAGCTGCAGCCATTCTGATTTATAAAACTACACTGGGGGAGTGCTGAGTACAATCCAGCAGTCAGAGAAAGAAACCCCCAAAGATTAAAGAAACTAACTACCAGAGGCAGAGATTAATATCAGTAATTTACAAATTACCTTTTAAAAGTGTTAAAACCCAACAACAAGCCAAATTGATTTCCCTCCCAAACTTTCTTTATTCTCTCTCTTTTCCTTTACCTTGCTTTCTGTGTCTTTTGTCATGGTTTCCCAAAGCTCTGATCACAGTATCATTGTGGCATCAGTCTACTGGAAGCATAATCCTGGGAATACTCCTTAAAAAGGACAATTTAATTGAATTCTTAAATAGTAGAAGAAAATTAATTTCCTCTGACTTCGTCCTCTTTTGAATACTTAAACCTGCACAATTATACATTACAGAAATGGAATCTATCAACTCTGAAACCTCAGGTTTTATCAATTAGATACTTTTCCAGTGCCTACTAAAGCAAAATTTAAAAAAAAAACACCTTTTAAAAAATCCAGTCATAGGAAAAAAGTCATTTTTTCACATAGAAGTGCCTAAGTGTCTCTTCCTGCCTGTAGTAACAGGCATTTTAATGAAGAGAAAAAAAGAACCAGAGAAACTCCCAGAGATAGTTCACTTTTCTAAATGTGAATAAAAATAAAAACACCAGAAGATCGCATTATTTTAGTTTCAATCAAATGTTGGTGAGCCTGGAAAAGTGAGAGGCTTCAGAAATGAGACAGCAACTTACTGCTTGAGGCAGACAGTTCTCTTGGGCTGGAGGACATCGGCTGAGCACACATCTGACAGAGACAGTCCCTTCCATTAAAGGTAACTCGATCTCCTGGTGGAAATGGACGCCTGGAAAGTTAAGGAGAAAAATGTAATTTTGCAAAGGTTATGCCAGAAATTTTCCTCTGTTCCCCATGCCTTGAGTTTTCTGCCTTCCTCCAGCGCAATCAATATTTTACAGAAACTCAAGCCAAATAGTTTCTGCAATGTGGCCTTGGCAAAGCCAGGCACTGGAAGAAATCCAACCCCTGGATGCAAGCAGAGCAGAGGTTAGACTTGCCTTGTATTTTCATTTAAAAAAGATTATGAAACATATTTTATCTGAATAGTAGAGACAATGAAATCTGCTAAGACACAACAGCTACATTTATGATGGTCTCAGTGTGATGTTGTGGATAGCAAAGGATACAGAAGAGAACTCAAAGAATCAGAACTGTTCTTGAGGCTGGTGAAGGAATGTGGAGCTAGTCACTCATAAATGTTAAGAATGTGTGTTAGGCAGAAGTTGACATTGCTGTTAACTCTTATTTGGTGCCTAAAGCAGAGGATAAGCAACATTTTATAACTCCATATCTTTAATAAGGAGCGTTAGCTGCTGAGTGCAGACTCCTGCTACACCCCACCTCACTCCAAAACTGCTTAGCAAATGAACAACTGCTGATTTCAACAAAACAAAATGTTTCAGGCGTTGTTTCCTTTCCACCGCCATCTCTAAGTGGGCCAAAAATAAATCAGCAGCAATACTGAATTTCATTAATCTATTCCAATGACTCATCTTTTGTTCATTCAACATAAAAAGATTCATGCAAGTCCATGTACAGAAAACTGATGTCACGTTTCACACTGTGTCTGGGAAATAAAACTGCAACATACACATTATATGATTACCAACATGCAGGAAATTCATACACTATTTAAAAACAGAAAACGATCAAAATGCTTTCAATAGAAAAGGGCTTGAAAAATGTACCAGGCTGAAGGACAAAGTACTTCAACCAGTCATCAGAGATAGGAGTTTAAAGTGCCACCTTTCTCCCATCCACAGAGCCATAGCTAACTTCTTGTAACTTGCTGTAGAACTGAAGACTGGTTCTCTTACTGGGGGCAAGAAAGAGTATTTGGGAAGAGGGGTAATCCCGGTAGTCCCAAAGCCACATGCTCTTACATGATTGATTGACTGTCCTCAGAGCCCAAATGTAGCATCAAGAATTTTGCTTTACTTAATTTCTCCCACCAAGCTGGGCTGATCACCTGAACTCAACTCATGTCCATTACCTCAACATGTAAGCCTCACACTTAATTCTTTCAGATATGAAAGTAACTTTCTGAGAACAGGGAACTACATGTAATACAAAAGCTGTGTCCCCCAAATAAATAAGTGGCATTTTCAAGACTCTTCACGTCAGACCTGCAGGAGATATTTCATAACCAAGTAAATGCATCCTCAAGAGAAGTCTTGAGACTTGTGTCTCATGGTGATAACTTTCTTAATGTTTTCCTTGAACTGGGTTCCCACCACGTTATCTGAAGGGATGGCTTACTTGCAAACAGTGCAGGCAAAGCAGCTTGGATGGTAAGTTTTTCCCAGGGCTGTCACTACTTCGCCTTCCACAAACTCCCCACAGCCATTGCAGCGGGTGCCGTACATGCGCTGGTAGTCCAAGGTGCAGAGATATTCTCCATTCTTAATGAAAAAGCCTCCTTGTGCCAGGTCACAGCCACACACTGGAAGAAAAAAAACAACAGACAGATTAGAAAAATATCACTACTAAGGATGTTAGCTGCTCAATTGTATCAGTAAAAGGGTGAAGAGCCAGTCAAGGATTTCTGTGACTTGGCAGTTTTTCACTGTAAAATGCCTATTCACCCAAACCAGAACACATCTCACAACCAGCTGCCTGTTTTGCTTTGAGAAAATATTCAGAGTCCTGCATTGGCATTTCTGGTCAACGCAGAGACAGAAAGCAATCCTACCTCTAACAGCCAAACTCCATGAAGAGAAAGTGCCATGGGAGATGGGAGATTGAATTTCACACTGTGCCTTTAGCTTGGATTAAACAAAGAACTCAAAACTACCTATTTAGTGTTCCCCCGTATCACCAAAAATTCATACCCAGCTGCTCCCAGGCACTTTGGTTTCAGCCACTCCTCCTGCTCCTCTGTATATTGCTGTATCTGTGTAATTTGGTATGAGAAACCACTCTTCACAGCAGTCTAGCATGACAACTTAACTCTGAAAGCAAGTTCATCTCATCCCCCTTCATAAGATTCAAGTACATTGATCAAATATCAGAAATATTGAATATCAGAAATTCTGATTATTAAGGAAAAATAAATAAGCAGCATACTAGGTCCCTGCAGTTACACAGTCCTTGAAGAATTAAAATATGAAATACAGAAAGATTATCGGAGGGACTGGGTTCAATGCACATCTCTGCCACAAGTCCCAAGCACAATACTGTGCCCAACATTCATTCTTGTCCCTGTTATAATGGGCTAGTATCTTATTAGCTACCTGCCTTAAAAATTGAAATTGCAAGGCATTTGGGGCAGGGATTGTAAATTTTGTCTGTTGCCCAGGCCTGGAGGTCTAATGATGGCTGCTGTAACAATAATTAATAGAACAACAATAAACAGCACTAAAATGCAGCTTAGAAGGAAAGCAGTATCAGTACCAGCATTCTTCCGGTTTCACATTTCTGCATAGAACAGTGATAATATTCCATGTGCAAACAAATCACATGTCATGGTGGCATTAAATCCACAAGCAGCCAAAACTCAATTATCAGTGACCGAGGAGAATTACAAAGAACTACTGTTAAGGCTCTGGTATAATGCTGCAAAATGTTCCAAGATGGTTTTTAGGTACACCTCCAGAAAAAAACCTCTTTCATTCCTTCTTTTTATTCTACCAATCTCCATTTTGTTTAAAATATTATTTTCAAACTAATAGTACAATATCCTGTTAGGCAGAAAACAGAGATGACCTCTACACCACAGCACTTTAGACCCCTCCTGGGTTGGGGACCATGTAGTAATTTTCCACTGGAGGTCCAGAGGCGAAACCTCAGCCTACTTACAATAGGTTTGCTTCTGTAAGTTACTTCAGGCAGATCCTTACAATTAAATCATGTAGAAATTGAGAATTCTGCTTTAATGTCTAAAAGATGCTTTAGAAGCTGCTGAATTTCATAAAGAGCTAGGGACTACTCGTGTCTGTGGGATTACTTAAATTATAGTCTGTAATTTACCTTGTAGCTTTATCATCCCAGTATATATATTTTTCAGTCTCAAGCTGAAGGTGCTCAGTGTGCTGCTAGGTCTGCCTCAGAAGCTGCATATATGAACTTTCTGGCTCTTTACTATGATCCCCAGTTCTACCAAAGAGTCACTTTTTGAAGAACTCATTTGGTCACTGCGGCCCCCTTTACCTGCCTAGGCAAGGGATCTAACAAACTGGGATGATCAAAACTCACTTTCAATACCACCTCTATTCTACCTTGTTCTGAAAATCCAGCTTCAGCATATCATTAAGAGGTGGCAGATCATCGTTTGCAAAAACTACTACAAACTTTGAAGGAAAGGGTTCATGCACTCACAGTTATCAGGCTCTACCCCCTTTGCATGCATGGCCACAAGGATTCAAGCCCATCAACAAAAATGGGGGGCTAAAAATATTTGTCAAGTCTTTTAGAGATAATAATTGCTATTATTAAAAAGAAGCTCCCTCTACTGCCTTGTTCCTTATGAAGTCTTCTTTCTACCCAGTCTCTAAATCATTTTGCAAATAACCCAGAATGTCTGAGTTAAATTCTCTCACACTGGCAAGCCATGAATTCAGGCCCAAGCAGAACTGCTCATGATGTGAGCCCCCAGCAGATTCATCATCTTTGGCATACGCACAGCAGGAAGCACACACCAATCTGCAAGAATTAGAAGCTAGCCCTGGCAACCTCACATTACAACAGATTTTTGCAGTCAATTTAGCACATGTGTTCCTATCACTACTCACAGCTTTAAGCTACATGGGAAAAACAAGGGTCACCCAGACTGTTAACATCCATGGTTGGAAAAATGCTATTCCAGCTTTCACTTTGAGTCAGAGATCAAATCAGAAAGGACGAACATGGCTGTACCCACACTTGGTGTACACTGTGGTGTGTAACAGGGCAGGGATTTGAACAGCTCTTTTTTCTTCTTTCTTCTGCTTTTTGCAACTGTGCAGAAGTCATGGCTCTGACAATATATCCCCTCAAGCTAACACATATTGCCTTGGCACACATATTTATGACCACTATAGAAAAACCACAAAAAAGATGGGATGAACTGCAATTGTCTTTTATTAAAAACAAAGACCACATGCCCACCACTGTTCATGCCACAAGCAGCAGAGGCAATGAAGAGAAATCAGCTGTGAATTCTACATGTATACAATGCATTCTAATGGTGTGATCTAAGCAACTGCTGTGGTGCACATATCATGTCATCACAGAAAAATTTGTACCTAAATGATGGCAGCTAACCATAAACATGAAAATATTGTTCTTTTCCTATACTGATGGGAAAAATGACTTTGAAAGAATTACTTTGTGGACCAATAGTGATGCACAAATCATGTCTCAGAAGGCAAAAAGCAAAGAGGTATTCTGTAAACATCCATCACACAGAAATAGTTCTACAGAAGAATAACATTTCCCCAAGATCCTTCCTGCTCAGTATGATGGAAGAAATTCTGTTTTACATGACCAAAATCCTCTTTCTGAAACAGGAGACACTGGGGAGCATTTCTCTTTCCTCAGGTACCACAAGCACAGAGAGAAAAGAAGTCAGCATTTTTCTTTAAATGAAAAAAGAAAACCATTATCTTCAAAAGCTCCTGGAAGAACTCAGCCTTTTTCTCAGAGTCTGTGTATCAAAGAATTTCATATTCCAAACAAACCATCCTGCCTCTCTCGTGAATGGAATAAGCTGGAATACAGTTCTACCTCCCACTGTATGGAGAACACCCACCCACTAGCTTTTTCTGTCTTCACCTACTCTCTGGAGCTACTATTTTGCATCCTTGGAGCACAAAAAGACTGGAGACACTGTCAGGGCTGCTGTCAGCTCCCAAAGCTACGGGGTCTGTTATGGAAACCTGGGCTGCTCGAGCAATCCAGCTGCCTGTGGATCCAAGGGACCAGGACCATTCTTAAGCTGAGTCACTCCCAGGCTTTAATGGTGATGACAAAAATGAAGAGATCAGAGTTTTTCAAAGAGAATGAAACCAGGATTTGATCCTACCGAGCATCATTTAGGATTTCTATAGCCTTATTGTCAGGGAGAGTTGAACTCCGTGTTGATGTTAAGTAAAAATTGTGTCAGCACTGAAGGAAAAAAGCCACACAAGGAGAGTCTGTGAATGTGGGCTCTCACTTTGCAGAAGTGAATGCTATTCATTAATAAAATTCTAATGATCTACTTTGTCACCATGCATTAAATAAGGTGCAAATTCAATTTCCTGTTGGGGTTTTATTTCTTTCTTGTATTTCTCAGATTCATAGAATAACGGTGCTGTTTTCAAGCAGGGAAATATTCATATAACAGTTATTCTTGGGACATAATGGATCTCTTGTTTGAAGGTAGAAAGGAATTTGGAAATGTTTCAGTTTATCACCTACATCCAAACAAATACACAGGGAAAATCTGTTTCTTTTTTTTCACTTAAGAGTTCAACAAATCCCATATTGAAGAAAGCAAGGTTCAAGTTCTTATTAGAGTTTAAAGTTTCTGCATTTCAAATGAACCAAGTCTCTCTCTGCCTTTTACTCCTCTTACCAACACTTTTCTTGATGACATAAGTCACTTAAAGAATGAAAATACATCCAAGTATTATCAGAAGAACACATAAGTAAATCTCAGAAGCCATGCTGAAGCACTACCATGGCAGGGAGACGGCAAGGCACCAGTAAGAAATGCAGACAGCATTTTGCAAAGGCAGTAACAGAAATCTCGATGACCGTTTGTCACACTCCTGTCACTGGAGATTTTTTCCTGTCATACACTGATGAGAGATGCATTTTGACTGAAGCTATTTGGAACTGTGTCCAGCATTCCCAGTGGTTCTGGAATCTCTTCTCATTTCAACAGACTGACATTAGAAACAATGCTGAGAAGTCAAACCACATAAACGTGGAACAAATACTGGTGACCTTAAAATCTGCTTTGATATCTTGACATCAGGTAGAAGAAAGGTTTAGCAGCTAAAACACCTCCTGAGCAAAAGACAACATTGCATTTCTCCCCTCTTCTCCTAAACTGGTCTGAGATCCCTCTTGGGAAGCATCCTCTATCCTCCAGTCAGGCCTTTCTCCTCTTCCCAGGAAAAGCTCTGATGCTCCACTTCAAGCATCCTGCCTGCACCACTGCTGAGTGCTGCTGTCATTGTGACACAAGTAATTCTCAGTGGGGCACTTGAGTGAAACCCCTGGGCATTTAATGCAAGCATTCACTCAGCTGAAACCAAAAGTGAATTCTGAGTCTCAGACGAGCTCAGTTTCAACTTGAATCAACTTCCCAATCAATGCCATGACACTGCTGACTTCAGTCCTCCAACACTGGAGACACAAACAATGCTGCCCAGGGAGTTGTTCTGTCTGCACCTGACTTGCACGAATTTCCATCTTTCTAGCAACCCAACAGCTAAGAGCTCATACCTGAGCTCAACAGCAAGCAAACAACAGCTGGATGTAGTGTAGCAATGTGACAACTTCCCCACTCCCCCTCTGAAATATCAGTGGTTCGTGCACCAGGATGGAAACAATGGCAGGAATCATTCAAGCATTTAAAACACCCTTCACATTAAACTAAGCACGAGGTGGAGATCAAAGTCATTTACAGGTCTGTGGGAAATGAACCTTGAAGGAAATGCAATCAGTGGAAAAATGTCAAAGTTTAGCCTCAGACAGCTTGACTGTAACTATCTAGAGTAAAGATTTCTCTAAAAGGATTTTAAATAAGCAAACCAGGAATTTAAGGGTGGAATAAAACCAAACCTCATCCAAGCCAGGCAAATGAAGGATGCACTGACCACAAACCCAAGAAACTTTCTGTATTCTTGTAAGGATGCTCTGCCCCACTTACCAGGCACCTGTTAAGCATCCTGCTGCTCCTCTACTCCCAAAGGGATCCAGTAGCTTTTTAAAATCTGACATGGCATCTGTCAGCATTCATCAGTATCAGCCAAGTAGTGCAATTAATTTCATTTCCTGTCAAACGTTTGGTCCCTGAAGAGACCTCAAGCCCAACTAAACTAAGATTGGTATCAATCATTTGTCATTAATAGTATTCTAACCCCAACAGAAAAGTAAGGATCCACTTCAGAATGGGACAAAACTAAAGGGAAATACCAGTAGGAATCACTGCAAGAAGTAGTCTTCAAGACACAGCAGCTAAGATATGTAAATGCAGAAATGGCAATTAGTCTCATAGCTGCAATTGAGGTTTGATTTTACATCAAGCTACCTGAATGCATGAATTCACATCTGAATTCCATTCCCTGTCATGGGAGACATTTTTACCTCTGTTAGCTTCCCAGAAACAACAGACTCCCATTTCTACCTCGATCTTGGTTCAGTGATTCAGAGCTTCAAGTGACCTCATATAATTTCATGATGCTCAGAAGAGGCACGTTCTACCCACACGTGTGTTATCACATCCACACACCACTTTCTGTTCCAGAAGAATTTGTGGAAATGCAGAGATCTTTTCAAACACTGCACTGGGTATCTACTACAAGAATGGCCTCATATTTAAACTTTCCATCCACTGACACTGAACTATTTATAGCACTACCCTGCAGCCTGTTTGCAGCCTCCTCCTGCTGCCACTGAAGGAATCTGATGACAGATCAAAGGTCAAAGAACTAATGATTTAAAACACATTCCAACCTGTTGATATAGTGTCTGCTTACATGACCCTGACTTTTTCCCAGTTCTTCAAGAGAGGAAGATCCACTTCAAAGTCAAAGGATTACAGAGCATCCCGAAATCTAAACTTAGGAAGCCTCCCCCTTCCCTGTCAGGCTCATTAAACTACAGATGATGTAGCCTTGAAAAGTCATCACATAAAAAACCCAGACCTGTGCCTGAAACCTAAACATACCACAGAGGATTCTGCAAGTTAAGTTCGAGAGACATCTAACTGAAGAGGGGAAAATTACCACATTTATTCCATAATTAAGAAACTGCTTTATGTTGATTTATAACAATGTTTTAATAGAAGCTAAAAGGTTTTTTTCTGTGGAATAGTCTAGGTTTGTGGAATGCTTCCCAGATGCCAAGACTTGGTTTTGCCTTATAATTAGCAAGATTATTAGCAGGTAACAGCCTTTTGATATTTGCTATCACTATAGCATGTGAAACATTGATACACAGTGAAACATTTTCACCTGACCTTTATGCCACGTAATTGTGGATACCCCATTCCTGGAAGTGTTCAAGGCCAGGCTGGACAGGGCTTTGAGCAACCTGGTCTAGTGATTCAGCAACCTGGACCATGGCAGAGGGGCTGGAGCTGTATGATTTTAAGGTCCCTTCCACCCTAAACCATTCCATGATTCTGTGACAGTGAGGACTACAAATCTTAAGGACACCATCCATATTCTTATGGCACGATTGCTTATTTATGAGATTAAATTTTTGTTTAGTCTACATTACCATAAAAAACCTAACTAAGTTTTCCAATTCATATGCGACATCACGAACAGGGACACTCTCTACTAATTTAAACACTCCTACCACAAATACTACACTATCTTGCTAAGATAATTCAACCAATCTCTACATGTACCAAAACCAAGATATGTAAACTTTTACATTGTTACTATGAAAGCTTAAAGCTTTTTCTGTTAAGCAAGACAGTGCCTGGAAACCAGCTTTTCCCTTTAACTCAAAAGATGAATCACAGGCTTAATAATAAAGCCTTATTATAGCAATTTTGCTAGCCTCAAAGTTTCCTCTGCTAGTACATGCAATAGGGTAAAATGAACTGTCATCAACTGACAATGGTAGAAAATTATCATTTGTATCAGATCACAATTTAAATTGAGATATTAAAATCTCTGCTCACACACATTGTAATTTAGGGCCTGATCCCACACACATTAACATATGGAACAGCATTGCAGTGAGTAGTCTTTATTTTTCCAGAAAAGTTATTCATGTACATAGATGCTTACAGGAAAAACTTTTACTTCTTCGTAAGCCACTAATTAATTCTTGTTAATATTAATGTTTATTTGAGACAAACCTAATGATGCGCCCAGCTCAATCTCATCTAACCTTTCCTCCTCTCAGCCTGCTGCTTCCATTGCCTGGTAAAGATTAACAATTTGGTATGGTAAGAGCAGTGTACTCCTGCTAAAACAGAACCTAAAACTTATTTATTACACCAGGAGGTAATGCAGAATCCTATTAAATTTGCATTTGTAACACAAACCAGTGTGATTCCCTAGCAAGGTAAGGGACTTTGTTATAAAACAGCCAAAGACAACTGCTCTGAATAGAGTGCCTGGAGCTGCACTCCTAAATGTCTCTTATCCCTCCCCTGTCCATCATTCCCCTGTTAACTCCAGCTCCGAGTCAGCTGCTGCCTGGCTGAAATTCTTTGCCTATCGGGAGGCCGGCAGAACTCACCTTCCTGGGGACAGCCACACCATTTTCAGCTTTTTGTTTTCCTATCAGCTCTCATCAGGAGCCACAAATAGAACCAGCCAGCCCTGCCAGGCAGATAGGACACACCAGCTGGAGACACATGGCTCTCCAAGGCAGAGTCCCAGCTAGCTGCATTTTATCATGGGGGCATGGGAACACGTCAGTCAGTGGAGGTTTTACTTGTCATCTTTGGCAGGAAGCAGTTCCTCTGTTCTTAGAAAGATTCCAGAGATGGACAGAGCACCAAACTCCTGGGGAGGACGATTGTCTGATCACATTACATGACGCATGAGCATGTCCTGAGCTGGCTGATGCACATGGAGATGTAAGTCACCGTATTCCTGCAGTGCCACAGCCACCACTGACACGCATGCCAAGCAGTCATGGAGTGCCTAAGAGCCTCTGACACAACCTAGGGAAGCAGGACTACCAGCATATCAAATACACTTAACAGTATGATGTAAACACGAAGTTGAGAGTGTGGATGGCAATAATAAAAATAATAATAAAAAATCTCATACAGAGCAAAGAACAGGATCACCCCGAAACTCTGTGACTACAGAACTCGTGTGACAGCCTTATGAGGAAATGGATTTTTTCCACATCTTCTAAGCCTATGGGTAAAAGTTTAAACACTTTCAGGAGGTATGAAAACGGACAAGTGTGAGCTTGTTCAAGTCTTTCACGCTGTAGATTTGAGTTGAAGTCTCAAGAGCAAAGTTTAGTATACAAAAAAGAAAATGATAACCAAGCCACCTGTAGATGCAGCTGATATGTCCTGGTCCCAGCATCTGTTGGTTTTGCTGCCTAACAACATACTTTATAAACTGAGGGGGGTCTAACTCCACCTCCTGTAGAGTTGCAGTCATGTCAAATTAAAAACCCATCAGACTAAGAGGAAAAAAAACCACTTACTTGAACAGCTGTGTCCCACTTGTATAAACCATATGGTCAGACAACATGCAATGTGAGTAAATAACTATATGGCCTTAACAAAAACTGCACTCACTTAAATAACAGAGGCTAACAACAAACAAGACCTGCAGCTCACGTAAAAGATTCAAAATAGGACTTGGAGCAACCTCCCACACACACCCCTTTCCTTTCTCCCTGTGAAAGACAAATGAACTCTAAAAAGATAACACTCGCTTGCTCGCAAACCCAACTAGTAAGGCACAGGCTGAATGAACAGCATGAGAAAAGTCTCTTAACATTCAGCTCTGGCTCTCTCAGTTCAAACTGGATTTACTTTCCTCAGTTTCCTTAACAAGCCAATGGTACAAATCATAGTTTCATTTCCCTCAGCAAGAGTTATTTCTACAGCTCTCCCTTCTCTGGCGATCTTCATGCAAGCACTCATAAGGTCAACAATATTATAGAAGCTTAAAGCGTCATCAGGTTGGAAATATGTCCATAAGCAGAAGCCACAATAAGTTTAGACATTCCTCTAGGGAAGGAAAGAACAAGAACCAAAACAGTATACTAGTAAATCCAGTCTTGCAACAGAATAGTCAAAACACAAAAGCAGCTTATGAGTAAGTAACTAAAACACAAGTGAAAGAAGAAACTAGACCTCACCCCTCCTAAAAAAAGCAAGATTAATGAATGTGGTGCATTCATCAGGACAACAATTCCAAAGCCCTGCTCCATCTGCCCCCTTCTTTACCAGGAGGTCCTAAGGACACTGTTTGCTGCCTGGCCTGAATTACCATTCTCCTTCGTTACTCAAAGGGTCTCAGGTGGCCTGATGCTGAAAATATCCTAATCCTGTATCTTCTGTAAGTTGAGACCACTACTCACTATGGATAGGAACAAGAAAATAAACAAATAGTTGCTGGTTTTGAACTGCTCAGGGATTATATGGCATCAATACTGCTTGAAATACAGCAACTGTAATAGAGAAAGAGACATGCCTTTCCCCAAGCATTCCAGAAACAGTGTAGACAGGGCTCCTTGTTGCCCTCTAAGATGGGCTGATGCCACCCCAGTTTGGCACAGATGAAATATGTTAATATCTAGGAGAAAGGTAAGCATTTTTTGAGCTATCTAGCTGTATTTAACTAAAAATCACAGGCAACAAAGAGAATTTCTTAGATTCTAGACATTGATTTTTCAGCATACAAATAACTCAAGTGCCCTTTTAGAAAAAACCTTTAGTAACATAGGAAAACAGCTATTTTTATTTTCTGCTATATTCCATCTATTCAGGAAGCGGAAGAACAGAGCAACCACACAACTATTCCACCCGCATTTGGAACGTGAAAACTGTAACTGAAACTCAGAAACTGGGCTGGAGGCACTTTTCAAAGTCTGAATCTGCAGTATACATGCTAGATATGGACGTTCAGAAGAGATAACTTCGGTTTAATAGAAATAAAAAACTATGTGGTATTGATTCTGCTGCTGTGTTTTAGTTGCCCAGTTACTCTGATTTATTCCAGTACCTTTCTCCATGTTTGCCACCAGCTCTGCCACATTCACCTGGAGCCTGACGCCCTTTGTGTGCTGTACCTATCCTGTGCTAAGCTGGGACTGACTGTGGCAGACAGTGGTTGCACACGGGCTTATTCTCCTTATTCTCACCTTTCATCCTATGTTCTGTGGTTATTCAATTCAGCCAACTCTGCATTGTTGTTCACTAAACAGAAACTCTATGAAGGAGCCAGGGTTGCCTCCTGCCCCACAACACCCATCTTCAAAGGCAATGAAATCACAAAGCATAGTTTTACAATTATTTAACGCTTCATTAAACCCCTGTTTTGTGAAAAAAACACAGTGAGTTCTTTGTTGTGGTCACAGAGGGCTCAGTGGCATGAGCTGGAATTGCTGAGAGCCCCTCAGGTCCTCTCTCTGTGGAATGGGCAGCACTATCCCCATTCCCAAGGCAGCTCCATGGCACAAAGCCTTAGAACACCTTTGCAGAACCTTTTTGGTGGGTTTTTTGAAAGCAGGTACTTTCAGCAGTCAATTGAGTACAAAGGACCTTAATTTTCATAACTATCCCTAATGAAAGGCAATCATTGCTATCAAGGGTTTAAAAAAAAAATTCCAGATCCTTGAAAAAGCACTTAGAAAAAAAACTACAAAAAGACAGAATTTTCTTAAGTATCAGCACCTTTCTTTACCCTTCCCTTCTTCAAATCCTTCAGGTACTGAGCAAAGAGAGTATTTGTAATCGGCTGATGGCAGGAAGCACAACCTCCCATCAGTGGTTCAAGGTACCTTTGCACAAATGGACTCACTTCTAACAGATAATTATCCAGGCTTTACCTTTGCAGGTGAAGCACTTGATGTGGAAGTGTCTGGCTTGAACACGGAGCACTTCACCTTTACAAGGCTCCCCACACTTGTGGCAGTGGATGACCGGCTTTTCAGAGGGGTGGTGGGGCTCCTGAGGATGGGCCACTGTAAAGCAAACAAACAAAAAATACTTCAACCCAAACAAAAAGCATGTTTTCTCCTATACAAAACTCTGTGTTCTCAGATACTTTTCATCATGGTACAAACGTATCTGGCCACATTTTATGCTCATCTAACAAGTCACCACCACTTCATCTAAATACAGTCTTTTCATAAACCAGTAGTTTAAGACATTCACATCAACTACTTCTTCTTTCCACTGAAGCTGTTACAGAAAGATGAGGAAAAACTCCTTCCACAGTGTCAGTGCCACAAAGTGTTTCAGAATGCCTGCCGTTTTCTTTCCAAGAACATGAGTGTGTGCAAACCACTGGATGAGCACACAAGGAAACAAAAACTGAGCTAATTTAATCCAAGAAAGAATATAATCCAAGCAAAAAAGGATTGAAGGAAAGCAATTCCAAATCAAATTCTGGGGAACCAGATGAACCAGATAGTCTGTATGGAAATGACTACACTAAAAATAAACTACAAAAGTCTCCTTTTCACTACAGCAGATGCTTAACGCAGGGAAAGAACTGCTTAAGATAAAAGAAGCCAGTATTATTTGTCTCTACTCTCATCAATTCTAGCAGAAATTACTCTCTGCATGCAAATTAGAGATACTATGAGTAGGCAGAAACTACCCATGTATTTGCCATATTGTCAGGGAGACACAATTCCAGGTAGTGGTAATGAGCTATCCAACCACCCTTAGCAGAGCTTGGATAGGAACAGGAAAAGTTTGTGGATTTCATTGTCGTAATAAAAGTTTAATTGCTCCACATTTGGCTTCTGTAAAACATGTTTAACTTTTTCTTCAGATGTGGCAGCTTGGGGCCCTAATAGAAGTGCACGGGTGTAAGCTGGAGCAAGATTTAATCTCAACTGTACTGTTTGAAGTGGAAAGTATTACCCAGAATGTTCCCAAACAAACCTATGTTCCTTCAATTCTCCCTCCCACATCCCATTCTAGCAGTAGAAAGCTTTCCTCCTTGTAATATTGTTCTCAAACTAGTGGTGCTCATCAGAACATTTCAGAGAAAACACACCTCTACCCACGCCTCTGTCTTTATACAATTCCTGTCCTATTTTTCCTGGCCTGCAAAGGACTGAGTGCTGATACATCACTCTCACTGTCACTGGGAAACATCTTCATTATTTTATCTCAGAGTTTTCTCGACATCTTTTCCTCTCCTCATCAGTTCCTGGCATCACCCCAGCCAGGACTATGCTGTTTTTCAGGTTATTGCTTATGCAGCAATATAACAGATACCTTGCTCATATTCACTGCACCAGATTCCTCCCCTTCTTCAATGGATTTCTAGGGAAAAAGCTCCATCACTCCATGAAGTCTTTTTATATTACTCTCTTTTATAAATGCCTTACTGAAGAAATGCTGCTATCATTTTGCATTACATAAATACAAGATTAATAATAAAAAAAAGACAAATATGTGATTAGGGGAGAAACAGCATAAAGAACAGAGAGTAACAAATGTTCTGAGCAATTTCTGTTATACATCCAGCCAAACTAATATGGTAACTGTTATTTTGTTCTTCCTATCACCACTCACATCTCCCACCCCAAACCTCAAAGAAAATGGCTGAATTCTTCTCTACTCAAGCTCCAAGTTCTTAATACCTCCTTCTCTGGTAGCCTCACTTAAACTATTTCCCCTGAGCAGTTATTCAGCCCATCCTGGTGAACAGAATTCAGCTGGTAATGCCAACCAGTATTTCAATTAGCAGCTCCAGTGAAGTAAAAGCTCACTGAATGCCTTACCTTGAGTGAACCTCATCTAATAGTCTGCAATGCAATACTGTTTCTGGAGTGGAACTTATTATTCTTACAAACAAAACTATTAACTGGTAACCAAGGACATACATAGGAAAGAAGGAAAGAAAGAAGGAAAGGAAGAAAGAATAAGAGGCAGTCATAGACACAAGTGCTAACAAGTCAAATTATTATGAGCAAAATTCCCTCTCAGATCCAGACAGCCTGAAATGGGCCTGGTGTCAGCTGAAGAAAAGTTCACAGTATGGACTTTTAAAGTTGCTTACAAGAGGAACTGGATCAAGGATCTGGGAGAATGTTGCCTAGGATTTATACAATAATGTGCAATATTTATATGCAATGTGAAAGCTGTACCTGCAACATTCTGCTTATTCCACCTCACATGTGTGGGACACCCTGACATTTTGCACACCAGGTTCCAGATCTCCTGGCATTGATCTGAACCAAAAGCTTTTGCTCTTTGCAAGAGAGTAAATAACTGTTTTCAAGATTGGTCCAGTGATGCAGCTTCTTTCCAGTTCTGCCTTTAAAGCCATTTAAATGAATACAAATACTGTTAGTTGCTATTTCTAGGTTGATCTCTTAAGTGAAGCTAATTATAGTGCTTGTCTTACTGGCCTCCATTTGGCATTGTAGGTCAAAACTGAGTAATCGACTTTCACCCTCCCGTAAGGAATTG
Source organism: Eulacestoma nigropectus (assembly GCA_013397775.1). Lineage (NCBI taxonomy): Eukaryota > Metazoa > Chordata > Aves > Passeriformes > Eulacestoma > Eulacestoma nigropectus. The sequence continues at coordinate 196,709 of VZTE01005203.1, forward strand.
CTTGTAAGCTTTTTCCTTTGGATATATGCAATACACACAAGGCTTTTCAGTGGCAGAGGTGACCTTTTATAGTTACCAGTGAGGACAGAACAGGGAATTAAAGAAAAAGAAAGAGAAATACCTTTACAAGCAGCTTATTGAAATGTTTCTGACTGAAGTCCAGCCACCTCACTGGACATGACAACTGTAAGCTGCTCTGGGTCTGAAAAGGTGAGTCAGGAGCTGGGTTCAGTTCCCTGCAGGGACTTCACACTTCGAGAGAGTTCTTATTTCAGGCTCTGCCTGCACCAACCCTCCCCACATCAACTACAGGATATCTTCTCAGGCATCATGGACTGCACATGATGCAGTAAGGCAACTCTAGATCACGTCTAAGACAATTACAACAAACTCCAGACAGTACAATCAGTGACAGGATATTAATTTAGAACCCAGATAACCCAGAGTCGAACCCCTGCTCCATGACGGGTATCTGAGCTCTTTGGATGACATCCCCTAATCCTAAAGGAATAAAGCCATACAGTTAAGTTCAGCTAAGTCACCGAGCCTGGGACTTACCAGCTTAAAATTAAGTTATCTGAATGTTTTAGTTTCTTTGTGTCTTCAGTGTCTGTGACTGTAAATGGGTGCAACAGCACTGTTAACCTCAGCCTACTGTGAGAATAAACACCATGACAAGGTTCCCAGGCACTGGGATGGAAAGAGTCACAGAAGCACCTAAGACAGTCACTCACTTCCTTGGTTCAGTACCAGGGCTCACAATTGTCCTCACACCACAAAGTGCACACTCACAGCACGGGTGTGGAACATAAACACAGGGTAAGGATTTGCCAGTTCCAACACATGGATGTGAACTGACACCTGGCTCCACACGAAGCCTGACAGATCTCAGTTTAGCCCAACCAGTAGGACAGGGGTGCTTTTGTGTAAGACCGCTGGGCACTGCCTGAAGACTTTTTTTTAATTAATGAACAAAATCTCTGGTCAGAGATATACAAAGAAAAACTTTTCAAGACAAGGTAGGCTGACTTCCACTCCTGCTTTCAAGACCAGCTTAAATGAATAACCAATGAATAATTAATGCTTCCTTAAACTCATTTAGGTTTCAAATAAGACAAATTAATGTCCCATTAAATAGCCCATTTACCCAGAGTAACACATACACTGACTGGGACAACTGGGAAGTCTATATTACATAATTTAAGTCAGGGAGAAATAAAAAGAATAGAAAAATAAATCATTAGCACCTTCATCTGTGAGGAAAACAGTCTTTGTCACTGGAGTGTTGCTTTGTGCTCACAACACTCTGCAGAGGTATCACCCTTATTTTTGTCATTCCTCATGTTTCTTTGTGAATCATGCAATGTTGATTTCATTACGTTTTGCAACTGCACTATAATGATGTAAATTCAAAGCAACTCTAACAGCTTGAGAGTACTTGTTACTGCATTTTATCTAAACATCTCAAAATAAACACAGACCTGCAAAGAAATCATTAAAAAGAAAAGGAAATAGAAAAGACCACAACCCAGTGTTCATACGAGAAACCAAAGGCATTTTCTGAGCAAAATTAAAACTTAATTTCGTGTGCAAAGTTGAAAACTGTTCTGTCGGGGTGTTTTCTGTAGAGCAGATCATTGTATGAGAGTTTAAAAACAACTATGTTTTGTTGCATCAGCTAGAAATTAGACCTCAGTATTCGTAACAAACCTTTCTGAAATGGAAATTACAGCAACTACCTGAAGAGTGTGCAGCTGAATAAAGAAATAAAGAAAATAATGAAAATAAATACTGCAGCCTTCTTTATTGATGATTCTCTCCCTGAACATAGAAATGTCAGGAAATCAAAGACTCAAGCTAAGGGATTCTTAGCTGCAGATTCTTGCTGGCAGGACTCCATGTATCTGCTGCAAGCCAGGAAGAAGCTTTTTATCAGAAGTCAGAAAAGCTTCTGGGAAACACTTTGCTACGGGAATGCTGCAAGGTGGAGTCACAACGAAATATTTTTAGTTCAGTTCTACTCTAAACTGCAACAAAAAAGAGCTTCCTCTAAATTTAAAGTAAAGGATATGGGCTACTGCTCTTTTAAAAGTGAATTTTTATGATTTTTCCATTTGCATGGATACCTCCACAAACAAACCTGAAGCTATGCTCAGGCAACACTACCCATGCTGTAGGATGTGTAACTTCAAGCTTTGTGCCAGGATACAGAATCTCTATGACTTGTAGCTCCACAACCTCTGGGCTCTGTTACACAGCACTGAGAACAGGCTGTGCCCACTGTAGCACAGGCAAGGGGATTCTCAGAATGTCACAGCTTTGTCCCTTACATCTTAAGAGTGGCCTGATACAGACAGCACGCTCTGAAATGCTGATTTGCAACTGGCTGCTGTGTTCTTTTGGCTGAAGACTGAACTATAAAGGAGGAAAAGTAAAGCACAGATGTAATGGTGTGAAACTTAAGGTTTTTGCTAGCCTACTTTTAAAATTTCCTCACTGCTTTCTGCTTTCAGGAATAAAAGTAAGATGACTGTGCTGGAGACTGCCAAGGCAGTAAATGCAACCAAAGCTTTCTACAGACAACTCTCTCTCCGCCCTCCTTCTCTGTATTACCTGATATGGCCTTGGAGGCTATAATGTCTTAAATTAATATACAAAATTTGCAGTTCTTAACTTAAAGGTTTAAAAATAAAATTCCCTCATTCTCTGATGCTGCCAAGCACCTGCACTGTCAATCCAGCTGGGCAGCCCCTTGCTTGGGACAGGACGGAGGGAGGCCAGTGGGCACTGTGCACAGGATGACAAGGTGGGAAAAAGTATGTTCTGGGCTGAAAGACGCTGGAGAGACACCAGAGAATCAAGTTCAAGAATGGCATCTGCCTTATCACTTCTTCTCCATGCTCTATTGTAAAGAGAGGAGAAGTAATTTTCTCCCATCCTTTGTGTTTCTTTTAGAGATAACTGTCTGTAACCCCTGGTTTGTAAAGCCTGTCTGTCTATAGCCCATACAGTCTCCAAGGAATTCCTCTTTTGTAAAAGCCCAGCACAATGGAGACTCGAGGAGTTGCTGAAATACCTATTTAAAAGAAGCGGTGAAAAATGCAGTGTCATTTTGCTTATCTGCAGACTCGGTACTTGAATCTCAATCTGTAAGAATCCTATCAGGTAAGGTGACCAAGCAGTGACTGAGATGGAAATCAAACCTCCCAGCTGCCAGGGACTGATAAAGATATTACTGCAGTCATTAGCCACAGGTATCTGACAGGGATCTTCAGGAATTCCAGGAAATCCTGGAAGGAGGCACTCCCATAAAGAGATACTAGCGAGCTGCTTGCCTACACATGTATGAGAAAGCCTAAGGGAAAATCCTAGACTGTAGATAGCTCATACTACTGCCATTCAAATCAGATCTGAAGAATCATTATAAAGCTCTTTCTTCCTGCAAATTTATCTGCATCACTCCTACAGTGTGCCAGTTTGTCTTAAAACCATTTGTGCTGTCTATAGATATCCAGAGTAGCTATTTTTAAAAGAAGGCAGAAAAAAAAAATCTTAAACTTGGTAGCTTTTTGCCATCATTTTGAAATGTTTTCTCACATTTTCCGTAAAAGTATTATCATTTTCCCCTTAAAATTCATCTGCTGCTGAAAACAGCAGATGTAAACGGGACCATGGCAGCAGAGCAGCTCTTTTTGCAGAAGTCAGTGCCCTGATCATGGTGATGTGTGGCACTCACACCCCTGTGAGAGCACGCTGGGCTGACCAGTGCACCCAGTGACAGCACAAGGCTCCAGACACTCTTCCCCCATTTTACCTCACACTCCTTTCTTTGGGGGTGTTGGCGGGATGGAAGTAAGAGCTCAGAAATGGGGAAGCACAGGGAAGAAGGATTATGAGAGAAAGTCACGTAAAGAGGGATAGCACAGCCCAAGCCTGCTCTCGTTTAGATCCAGGAAGAATTAACTGCCGATCCCCCAGTCCTCTGTCTCTGGTCTGACTCTCTACTTACCCAACAAAGAGAAGACCTAAGAAAAACCGATACTTTTCTTACGTTTCCAATTCAATTCTCATCACAACCAAAGCTTCTCAGCCTCAGTTCTTCAGCTAGAATAAACAAAGTACACCAGAGCTGTCTATCTTCAAAACAGCATCTCAGGACCAGATGTGGGGCTGACTACAAGACAGTAATGAACAGACTGGTACCCATTCCCTCCACCCCATCCTCCACATCTCTTGGCAGGTTCTGCAGCAACTAAAAGGTTTTCAAAAAATGCTAAACAGAACACATGGCACATGTCCAGCCTAGAAACTAGGTGCATTGCTTCCTTGAAAAATAGATTTTTAAAAGGAAAAATAACCTATAAAGACATTTACAACTCACCTAGGAAATTAGAATGGTAAGCTAGGGTAGTTCCTAAAAAAATTTTTGAGAAAATGTTTTAAGCAAAGATATCAAAATTACTGCATGAAAATAGGATGTACAGGGTTCAATACCAGAAAGAAAATTTTAAAAATAAAAGATGAAACATACATTATTTTTGAGTAAGGAAACCAGTATTTAAATACTTTCCTATTTTTAGGTATACATAACTCATGGATAAAGCTAATGCAGCTAGCAGGATGAAATATAAAAATGTAGAGATATGAGTGCTAGGTAGAAACCCAAAATATTAATAACTGTAATTTGAAATCAATGTGAGACAACTCCTACGTTATTTACAAACAAAAATAAAAAAGCTTTATGCCACACACACAAATGTGTAAAAAGGCGAGGAAATAATGAGCTTTAAAATGCAGCATGAAAAAAATCACATTTGTTTCATAGTTTCAGAACACAAGTGCAAACATGCTCATTTTCTCAGTATCTTCTCTGCTGTTTCCTATCCTACTCCCATCCCTCTTCTGCTATCTAGAGCTTTGATACCGCAATTAATTCCCCACAGAACAGCATACAAGATCAGGCCCTAAGGCCTCAGCCCTATAAAGATTTATGCATATGAATGGTTCAATATTAAGTGAAATATTTAACACCAGCACCTGCTTGATCCTATCTGAAAAGAGATCACCTTCTACAACATACACAAAATAAAACAATGTAACTGTGATGGTTCTGCAATTAACGTGTGTTTGGTGGATCCAGTTTTCCAAGCCTTTGACAGCGACTGAGATTAAATTTGGTTGTGTTTATTTAGGGGTTATATCTTTATCTGGACACACTGAGGACTTCACCACAGATTTTGACAGTCTATAGCCTTAGTGTATCATTTTCACAGTTTCTCGGTGACAAAGCATGAATCTGACTGGGTAGGCCCTTATGGCTGAACAGGAACCTTGGGACATCCTACTCTTGCTTTGGACCCACCAGGAGCCTGAGCACTTTCTCAGTTTGTCAGGTAGAAATACACTTTAGTGCTAACTCAGCTCTGCAATCCAGTGAAACTGCAGCAGCTTTATTGATGCTCTTCTCAACACAAAAGCATCAGAGCCTATTTAGAAGAGTTTGTCATTCCTTAAAATAGCAGCAAGGAGGAACTTCTGCTATGTCTGTCCACACATGTTTGCCTTTGATCACTTGGCAGGTGAACAAAAGCACATTCTAGAGCATCATCTAGACTTAGCAGGAACAAAAGGACTTGACAAAATTATTACATTTGTATTTGTTCAAGAAAAATTATAAGCCTTTCAAAGAAGAGTCATGAACAGCTTCTTAACTGAGTATGGTCAGGAGATGTTTTAAGCTCAAACAGAAAAAGCAATAGGGAGTTTTAAAACTATTTTCAGTGATGAAAAGGCACTAATCTTGCAATGAAGCATGCAGTGAACTAAGACATGCTGAGAAACAGATGATGATCAAACAAATGTTGACTAAGCCAAGCCAGTTTTTGAATCAAAACCTGCATTCCTGCATTACTCAACACGATTGTTAACAGATGGATTGCTGATTAGTGGTTAGCAAGCCAAAGGGAAGAAGCACAAAGTGAATTTAATCTGCCATATTTCTACATTAGTACAGAGTAATTTTTCACATGACAGATCACCATAAAAATTGGGTGATAAAGAGAGAGTGAACCCAGACTCTCTTATCTGATGTTCTGAGAATGCTTTTCTTGATCTTCATCACATCCACAAAGGTTCTCTGCACTTGGTTCCACAACCAACTTACTGAGGGACAGTATTTCAAGATAACCAACTGACCCTTCCAAACTCCTTGCTGAAGGGCTGGAAGATCGTGCTAAATATCCGCTTCTCCCACCCAACATCTGCAAGTCTCTAACATGCAGTAACTGTTTATAAGCCTTGTAAATGGCAGAAAATATTGAGTCGTACCTTCAACACATCTCACATACACAAGAAGATCATTCACTATTTCAAAAGAGTGATTTTTTTTCTAACATAGGACAGAGGTAATTAGAAATTCAAGAGCTCCTCAGCATAATCTGAGCAACCATCTCATACACATCACTTGATGTCTCTATCTTAAAAAAAGTATCACAGAATAGTCTGAGGTGGAAAGAAACCACAAAGATCATCAAGTCCCATATCAAAACCTTACTCACAACAATGAATAAACAGAAGTGCCAAATTATTCAGTGCAAATCCTTAAGGATCTTCAAGGCTACACATGAAAGCAAGTTGCTGAAGTTAGCAGAAAAAACAATTGCTTCCTCCAGACAGCATGGGAATTCTGGCTTACTGATGTGTGGTGGTTACCCATAACAGCACTCAAATGTCTATCAGGCCTCTCAGCTACCCAAACATCATTCCACATGGAGATTCCAGCAACAAATTCGCCACAGTTCCCCTATGCATCCTTTTTCGAGGCTGCATGAGTATTCCACACAGTAAAATGAATTAAATTCCCTTCTGAGGTAAGTCAATATAAAAATGCTAATTTTATAAATCAATTCTCTCCCTGTTTACCCTGAGACTATCTGAGGAGGAACACTGACCTACTTAAGTCAGTGGTCTCCCAGATGCTTTCAAAACAGTATCTGTAGTAAAATCTCCCCTCAGTTACCACCAGGAATCTCTCCAAGGGTTTTGCACAAGATCCTTGCAGAGACCTGTCCTCAGCCAACCCCTTTAAACCACAGAAGCTCTGTGCCCCACGCTTAGAAATTCTCCTTCAATTAAGGATCTTGTAAATGCCCATCATTCAGTACCACCCTCACTTCTGTAATTTCTAAAGACTGAGCTACACAGCCTCAAACTAAAACTAGACAGCCACAGAAACGAGCAACATAAGCCTTCACAGGGCTCCTGACTCCCACGATAGTTTGCCATGTACAGAGCTGATAAACCAGACATTCCAGAGACCCTGCCCTGTGCTTAACTGCCCATGCTGGCACCCAGACCTTAAAAACATTGCAGCACAGAAGTCAGTTTCTGAGGTATCTTATTTCAACAATAAATAACTGTGTTCCTAAAGACCATCAAGTCTTACCATTATATGGTAAAGGGACTATCACAGGGAAAGCACTGACCAATACAGTACCCCAGAACACAGCCTGTTCCTCTGGCTAGCACTTTAACTGCTGGACAGCAAGTAGACACCCTCAAATCCATCAAATCCTGTTCTGAGGTGCCTTTGGAGAAAAGAAAATACAAATGCAACTGTTTCTTTGAACAAACAAGTAATTCATTGACTCTTGTTTGATGCAGCAGTAATAAAATACAACACTCAGTGTTCTGCAAGGCTTCATTTCTATTTGGATCACTTATTTAATTTAATATAATTTTAAGATCCTGCTTCTGAACCAGATCCTGAACTAAAACAAGGTTCCACAATACTGCCATGTAGATTATACTGACATCTGTGATACTGAAGTGCTACTAACAGCAGTGGGAATTACGGAGTTACCCACCCTACTGACACTGTTTATAGAACCTTGCCTATTATTCTCTTGTATAGCATAAGAGCAACAACATTTCACTTCTGAACAGCTAGTATTAATAATAGATCATGTACATGATTGATTGGCATGTCAATCATTTCTGAGTTTATATCACTTTATGATCAGCCCATATAAAATCCAGAATTATTTCTCTCCTTGTTGTCTCTTCCAGAACAGTGCAGCTAACACGCAACACAAAATGACCACTATTAATAAAATACATGATTTTTTTTCAAAAACGTCACACGGCCTCCAAAAATTGGGTCCAACTTTGGGGCAACACTGAAGCACTTACTTAGCTTTAAATCCCAGTGATTCAATTAGACTCAACAAGACACTCTGCTGAACAGAACAGGCTTAAGACAATGCGTAATTGTTCTCTTCAGACAGATCCCTAGTGAGCCTGAAAGTTATCCAGGTTCAACAAAGGCAAGGATTAATCATTCTTTTGGGGATACTGACTGTCCTCTAGGTGGAAAATCAACTTTGTTATAAATATTCCTTTTTAAATTAGTTATGGATTGCCCCCAGAACCAAAAAAAAAAAAAGTCCTGCTCCCTGGCTTCTCTCACCCGAAGAGCACAAGACATTTTGATTAGTGGAACTTCTCCCCTGGTATTCATTAATTTTTCTACAAAAATAATTGACTCTCTTACAGTAATAGGCAAATTATCATCCTACCTTGCAAATTCTTTTCTACCAAGATTCCTAACCTCCCCTTTGGAAAAACATTTCTCTGCCCTAGCTTAATGTATTTTTAAACAATTTTACTATGCCAAGACTCTACCTATAGACGTCTTGCCTTTTGAGTTCTCATCCAAGGAAAGCAACCATATAATTTTTTATTCCACTCAATTGTATTCACCATAACCAGCAGGGCTTTGGTAGTGATGGTGCTGCAGTGGTGACTTGTGTAGGAGGTGGCCAAGGATGGGATTGTGCTGGTCACTGTTGGTCCAACCATTTCAGCAAATGGCAAAAATGACCCATTGCACATCGAAACAGAACCAGAGGAGCACAGAGAACCTCTGCAAAAACACAGACATACCAACAGGTGGCAAAGACTGAAAGGACAAACAGCAGGAGACACAAGAGAGAGACCAGAGCACTTCACTGTGCACCGGCACAGGTTGCCCAGAGGAGCTGTGGAGTCTCCCTCACTGGAGATATTCAAGAACCATCTGGACACAATCCTGTGCCCTGTGCTCTGGGATGACCCTGCCCGAGCAGAGAGGTTGGATCAGATGAGCCACTGTGGTCCCTCTGAACCTGACCCACTCTGGGATTCTGTGAGACACAAGAGACAATGCCAGGACAGAGAAGACACCAAAGCAGGGGGAAGAGAAACAAAAATTATGCCGGGGCAGGAGAAATGCTGAGGCAAAGTAGCTGCCGCAAGAAGAGACTCAGGAGGAGGTACAACCCCAAAAGGACTGCAGCCAGCAGAGGAACTCACGTGGAAATAACTGAGTAAGGAAAAAGGAGCAACACAATGAAAGGAGCAGCAATGGACTGGCACCAGTCTCCTGCACCACCCACACCTCACAAAAGGTACTGAGGATAACGAGTGACAAGGACTGGAGACAGCAAGGGGAAGGAGAAGTGTACAGAGAGAACCTGAGGTGTGTTTCTCTGACCATATGTTTGCTTGCTTTTATCTTCAAAACCAGAATCGGCGATAAGAACTTTGTTAATTGGGAGAAAATGAAATTGATTGAACCGCCCCTTCTCAAAACTGGGGTTTTTTGGCCCACACCACTCACTGTTTCAGTTGGAGGAAGAGCTGCCTCTATTACCACCTGAACCCATGAACTCTGTGGTCTCAAATTTAATGACTAAACCCCCCTAAGCCCTCCCCTCTGTTGGATTACACTATGTGGTGACAGAGAGATAAGCCCGGAAGGCCGGAGAGACCCCTCTTTCCTGGGCCCGGAGGTGACCCTGGGACTGTATCCAGGTCACCGGGGATGGGCGGAGAGAGGTTGGTGGCTTGTGGACCAAGCTGGACCTGTGAGAAGTGAAGATTGTAGTTTGTGACCTTATAGGGTATTGTTTACCTGTTACCATAATAGGCAATGTCTGTGCACTGCTCCAGGTGATAGGGAGACACTGTGGTGAGCATCTTTCCTGTTTACATGATGTTATATCCTGTCCTGTGGGGGTATTTAGGGAATTCACACTGCACAATAAACGGGGATTTTGTCTTTGACTTTGCACCTGAAGGAGGGCAGAGTTCGCCCATGCGTGATTACTGCACCCCTCCAGTGAGAGCAATAGCAAAAGTTCTTCCATTTCTCAGTATAAAATATCTGCCATTGTATCTTCAGAGAGCTGGTTCCTACACACAACTGGGATGCAAGGAATGTATGGAATTCCACTACTAGGAAACATGGGAAGTGGTCAGGCATGGTAGGACTGCACACGGTGCTTGCCCAACTCTTTGGATATGAGTATTTGTACCCTCATGTGAACTAAGTGCTATTTAAAAAAAAAGCAAATTCTCCAGTAAACATGCAGTGCCTGAGCTGCCACCTCCTTGGTTATTTTTGTTTCTCTCAGTATCAGTGCTGCACACCAAAACTGCAATTTGAAACCTAATATTAAAAATACATTTAGAAAAAGAAAGTACAGAAAAGTAATGCCATAAATGTGCCAAGAGAAACGTAATTCCTTTACAACTGCGTTGCCTTTAAAAAGTAGTAAGATGTTTATAAGATAATCACATAGCACTGGATTTTCTTTTTTTTTTTTTTTTGGTACGAGTAGAAGTAGTGAAATCCCAACACTAAGATTGCCTTGTCAGAGCCATGAAGCAAGGTAAAAGAAACTCTCTGCTCCAAAGACGTCTAATTCAAATAATCAAGGGAGACAAGAGGAATGTTCTTATCCTCATTTCAGAGATTAACACAAGGAGAGATCAAATTACCTCCCCAAGGTCACCTTAAGAGCCTCTAACACAAAACTGTTCTATTGTTTAGTACTTTAGCTACAAGTGTATTTTTTAACATCTACTACTATGCATATTTTTAAAAAATCTTTTCTGTGGCTTTTACAAGGCAGCAAATGCCCTTAATCAAAAAAAAAAAAAAAAAAAGCCCAAACGCCCAGCCCCAAAAGCAAACTGCTAAGCAGAACCAAATTTGAAACTAAGTAAACTGAAGCAAAAAGAAAATTAACTGCCCAGTCCTCCCCCTGACAATGTGTGATTGCATAATCTTGTCATGTGCTCCAAAAGCAACAAACTTGGAGACTTTCCCAGGTCACCTGGGGTTAAAAGGTTCCGAAGTCAGGAGTTCAAATCAAGACTATATAGCATTAACAACCATGACACTGAGACAGTGTTAGGGCCCAGGTCCCATTACTCAACATTTTCTTGATTAACACAGGGAATAAATGTTAAGACTGCAAATACACACAGCACTGGAGACACAAAGTTCCCAAGAGAGAACGTCTTTAAATTAGCAGACAGGTAACATTTGCATACTCTTCAAGGAAAATCCCATCTAAAGCAGTTCCATTACAACAAAAGAAAAAGACTAAAATCTCCTTTGGGGACTCACAACTCTTGGGATTGGCATATGGGAGAGGAGAAGGTTGGAGCTACTGCAAGCATAAAACCAGTCCTCTTGGGCATAACCTGAAGGCGTATCGCTGTCATGCTTTATCAAAAGTGAAACAAAAACAACAGAGGACAAAACCTCTCTGCCAGACTGAACTAGACCATGGGCCAGACGATATAGGAAATATGGTACCACCTTGGTGACCTGCACCTTCCATGTGGCTTCCTGGGAAAGCCAGCACCAGTGAACACCGACAGAGAAGCTGTGAGAACATGGAGACATGATCAAGCTCACTGCAACTTGGTACCCAGTAGGTGCCAGCACCTTCCCTTCAGCAGAATCAGTGTATGAAGAACAGAAATCATTAAGCCTCTGTGCCCCCTTCTTTAATGCAAAAAATCTTCAACTCTTCATCTTTTCTCCTTTTATCCTTCCAAGCTTGCAGAAGCATGGCGTGAACAGCTACTAATCCACTTTCACAGGTTTGCCCATGGATGATCCTGCCCAAGATCTCATCAGGTACAAAGCTGATTACCAATATGCTTTCACAGACTAGAAACTGAGTGCCAGGACAGACCTCTCATCAACTACTCAAGAAATCAAGAATCAGGGCTAAATCCTCAGCTTATGTGAACTAATGGGGGCAAAAATGAAGCTACAACACTTGTATCACACAGAAACCTGCCTTTCAGGCTCACAACCCACACACTGACCTCAACACAGAAGCAGCAAGAATGCAGATTATTATTATTATATGGGCTTTACATTGCCAGAGAGAATTAAAAACAAGACACACATATGCACATGTAAACTTTCTTTCTGTTAAAGGATATGGAGAGAGAAAGTTGCCCTTGGATGCAGCACAGTGGTAATAATTTAGCTGAGTAACTAGATAATAAGGGCTCATAATTAGAAATAGATAAGTACACAGAGACATGAAAATGTGGTATCAGTCAGACATAATTTAGGAAGCGCCGTTTGGCGTCAGCAGAAAACACCCTGGCCTCAGGATTTTTTTTGTGTATGAACTAACCAGGCAGACACTGAAATCATTCTACAATATGAGCATAATGAAGCATACTAATTTGCTAAAAACTGTTACCAACCATTTTGCAATTCAGTGAATTGGAGTTGCATTTTTCTAGCTGAAACCAGCCCCTCCAGTGCCTACTTAACATGTCTGTGAAATGACACTGGACTGAACTGCATTTTCAGCCTGCTCAAACCACAGTTCAGCAGTGGCTGGAAGGGAGAGTACCAGCTGTATTGTACTGACTGCATTTTGCAAGAGTGTCACTGTAGAGAGTGACATTTAACTCCTGACCTTCTGACTAAAGCAGAGGAGAAAAAAAAAGAAAAACCAACCAAAACAAAACAAAAACCCGAAGAAACAAACAAAGCAACTGAAAAACCCTACCAAAAAACAAGAAAAAGAAAACTGAGGCAGAAACAAAAGAGTTAAAAAAATTGTTGGGGAAATTATGAAAGTAGTAACGTATAAAATGAAAATACTTAACAGATACCATCCTTTCTCCCTCTGCAGCCAGGAGATACGAAATATCATTAATTGCACTCCAAAATGGAAGAAAGCATTTAGTTATTTTACTCCATTATCTCTGTGAACAGGAAAAAAAATATTTATATCCAACATTAATATAAACAGCCATTGTAAATAATGCATTAAACTTGGTGGGGAGGGGGAAAGGAAGCAATTTAAACACAAGTTGTTTGCAGATTTTCAATCATTTATTGTCAACTTTTCCTGCTATTCTATGAAGCTTTTTTTCTCCCATTTTTTACAAAAATGACGGGCTTCTTTTAATTTTGTTACAGGTAAATGACAAATTTCATGGTGTAAGATGCTAAAACTGAATTTACAGAGTATTCCTCAGGTAGAGCCCCACGTAACACAGGGAATCCAAGCAACTGAACATCAGCTGGCGGAGGGGGCAGAAACATATAGAAGGACCAAACCTGAATGCTACACATGTTTTATGGACACTTCAAGAAAACCAGCAGGCCTGTTTTAAAATGCATCTTACAAAACTAGCAACAGTTATGATAACTGAATGATAATACACTTATTTTTCTGAAAAGATGAGTGACGTAGTTCACTCAAGTGATTCTGAAACCTGCACTTTTCCAGATTTGGGGTGAAATTCCTATTTAAACCATCCCTGGTATAGCTTACTGGTACTGGGTCATCAGTTCCTGACTGACATTATAAAAATAATCCCGTAAATCTGAAATAAGGGATCCCAAACCTACTAAGTAGCCAATGAAAGTTATGCTGGGTCATTGCCTTTCATCAACAAAAAATATCAACAGACTGGATAATGGTTATGACTACAATCCTCCTGATATGTACAACACACTGTGACAGGCATTTGTCATGTACGAGGCATTTATCCTGCTCTCCTCAATCTAAACATCTGTGAGGCTAATTGCACTCACTTTTTATTTACAACGTTAAACAAAAGTCTTAGCATGGGTGTTCAAAGCTGCAAAACTGCTCACTCTTACTCAACATTACTACTTCTGATTTCTGTTTCTTCCCTGGTTTGAATTTACTCCACATTATTTTTTAGAGTCCTCAAAAGTAAAGAACACAGACTCTCCTCTTCCCAGAAAAAGAGACTGAGTCTGAATCTATTTGTGATAATGTAATGCCCCAAAACCACATCCAGTACACTCAAATACAACTCAGAATGTATCTCACATCTTAATAATACAATAAATGACAGAGACCAGTATTACTGCAAAAGACCCCACAACCATTTCTAGACTCTTTAAACTAGCAAATTCTTCTGTAGAAGTCTTAAAATGTTATTTATAGGTAACTGAAACTGATATCTAATTTACTGCTGCAAAATTCAAACATTTTTTGCAAAATCTCATATAATCCATTTATCCATTAAAATTTAAAATATACCCTCTCAAGTCCAGAACTGAATATATAAATGTTTATTTTTAAAATTTTAAACTAGCTGCTTTGGTGGTCAAAACTACTTGCACTGTAGCAAATACAGGTAAAGAACTGTCAACATGAGTTAAACCACTGAAAAAAACCCCCAAACAAACATGTACACACAAAAGGAACCCCGCTGTGCAGACACAGTAAATTAGGTGTGTTCCAGATTCTACCCTTATTAAAGCAGGTACAGTGATAATCAATGCAATCCACTGCAGGGTTGCACACACCATTTTTATAGAAAGAAAAACAACAACTGCCAGTCACAGCATGCTCATCTTAAATGTGAAGGTTTAAACCTCAGGTGACTGTGGCTGGCACATTAGCTTTCAGCTCCAGTCTATCAATAAACATAATTACCTTTTTCTTTCACCATGGCAAACAATTTTTCTTCGTAGTGGAAGCAGCAAGAATTAGCTCAAATAATTTAAACACAATCTCTTTTCCAGCAGTGTTTGGCTGAGGTGGATTTAAAATAAAATTTAGAAATAAATAAATAAATAAATAAGGCAGCTTATTCCAGATAATAATCTCCCCTGGTCAGATTTCCCACAAGGTCTGATCAGGTCCGATTGCTCATCACTGTCTCTTTCCTTCTTGTGCCTCTTATCTTCTTCCACTGTGGTCTTTTCCTATGGCTAATGGCAGCTCATCCCCTGCCCGTGCATTCTGCCCCTTGTGTTGAACGAACCAGCTACAGCTGCCTCTGGGGAACAAATGCCGGATTCCAGCGTCCCTCATTTCCAGCCCCTGACACCACCTTGCATTCCTCTGCCCTCGCACAGCCGAGCTGCCGCTGTAATTTGCTCCTGAATGACTGGCAAGAGGCTGCAAGGGAGATGTGAGGGAGAGCAGGAGAGCTCTTCCAATGCACACACAAAACTAAAGTGGTATTTATGAGTTTCCTATTATTTTATTTACTCAAACTGAGCCAGGATCAAGAGGGGAAATAAAGATGAGCACAGGCAAGTGCTGAGGCAGGCTGCAGCACAGTGGCTTTTCTATGGTGAGCAGTTTATCCACTCCTGGATTTAGCTTTAAAGCAACTACTAGACCACAAAACATGCTAATAAATGGTCTCTCAATCCCTACTGACCATAGAACAGATTACAGTAACATACAGTCTGTGGAAGATGGGAATACCTATCTATTCTCTACTTCAAACAACAATAAAAATAATAAAAATGAGAACTGCCACTGCTTAGTGAGCACCTGGGTTCTGAAGCATAGCCAGGCAGTGCCACAGACAAATTTGTGCTGTGGGTCAAAGTCAGTGTTGTATTCTGAAATAGCAAAGAAATGCAAATTATAACTCCTCCTACGCTATTCCTTTGCAGATGATAGCCACAGGTACTCATGGAACTGAGAAGACAGAAGTGTATTGAAACAGCAGCACTGACACAGGAATTTCACCCCCCAACACATCCCCAACAAGACAAAGCGCCAGTGTTGAATGTGGGCATCAAACTGACCTTCCAATTTATGGTTTTCCAGGCACTAAACTCTACTGAGAAAGGACTGGTCAGTAAACTAATGCTGAAAAACAAACAAACCAACCCTTTAGAATATTGTCAAGTCTCATCATCATATAGCAAGGTTCTGCTTTCAGTTAAAAGATGCAGGTCAGAGTCAGGAGAAACAAAGCTTTTCTTTCACAAGCATACATTTATTCACAGTTATGAAGAAAAGATTGGAAATATGAATAATCAAAATCCTGAATACCCCTTAAAAGCCACTTGTATTTTTAAAATACATACATACTGTCAGCATCAAGATTTTGGAGAACCTCTATCACTACTACTATTACTTAATTCCTCATTTTAGCTAGCTACCAGTGACTTCCCCAAAATAAACCTATGTCATTCATGCCTTTGCCTACAGAGTAAATTTTAGTATGTGTGGTTTAAAGGCAGAGAAAATGGCAAACGGAAATGAACTGACTTGTCAATGACAGAGGTGATCTCAGTAGCAGAGAAATGGGTCAAATATAAAGATATTCTGGGCTAAATTATGGACAGATTCATTGAGCAAAACCTGACCACAATTCAGTGCGAAATGTGCTTCATGTTACATGATGGAAGTGAAATTACATTCATACTGCACCCTACATTTACACTGCTCACACCTCCACAAGGGAGTTCCTTCTCCATGCTACTCTACGTAGGGAGAGATATATTAATGTAAAGAAAAGAGCTGTAGGCATCAGCCAGACAGAGCAGCAGATGGCTGATACCTGCTGGAAAAAAAATCAAACCACGCACACAGCGTTAAAAATATTTGCAGTAAATAAATTCTAGATGTTTTGTACAAATGCCACCCAGAACAACAGGAATAAATTAAGCAAGTCAGTCTGCCTCACCTGTAAGGTATCTCTTATTCAGTGACATTCTTTAATAAATAAATCACTAAGAGAGAGAGAGAGAGAGAGAGAGAGAGTGCCAGGGATACAGGCACATGCATGGAAAAAAATAGTTATTCTATTCTAACAAATCTAGGCTGGCTTTCTATTGTTAGCAGTCCAACGTGTAAGAGCAGCACAGCACAGGCAGTCTGACATTCTTGCTTCTATGACTCAGTGTGTTACTATTAATAGCAGTCGAGGCTCAAGTGGGGAGCTGGGCTGAACCCCACCAACACGGAGGCATAAGACATTATGTCACATTTCTGACACATCAGAGATGTCAGGTTGTAACTCAACCTGGCCGTGTTCTTTTTCAAGCTGTATTTTGTAAACAGTTAGGGGACAGCCTCCTGAAAGGGGCACATCTGACCTTCATTCATAAATATTTGATTTGATGTGCAGAGCGCGCCTATGGACACAGACCCAGGGATGCTGTTAACCCCTTCCTGTGATCCTCAGACACCCTCAAAAGGCTTGCAATGATGATCACTCATTTTTTTGTTCCAGCAGCTGCTGACACAGAAGCTGCTTGTTGGTATGTGGACTTTCTGTTCTCTGAGTACATTCCTCCATTTTTCACATGTGCTAGAGATTAGCACTGCTGGACCTCACATCGTTCAGCCAGGAGAGCTGCAGTGGTAGACTACAGCAGCATGCACATAAAACGAAATTTAAAAATACAGGCTGCAGTAAATTATGCTGGAGATTTAGGAGTCAAATACAATCTACTCCTGAGTAAAGATATATGAAGTGCAGACGTTGGTATTGGGAATAAAATCTCTTTACACCAGGATGGTTTTTGGTTTTAATCTCATTGTTCTAAGTCAAGGCTAAAATTTTTATCCTGCTGTACAACTCAGAATCTGCTCAGATATCCTAAACTAGAGATGAAAAGGGAAACAATAGCATTCTAGAAACAATCCCCTGGCGCTTATTGTTGTTTAGAAGTGCCTATTTTAAAGAAAAGCAAAATAATTTTTTCTTTAAATACCTTTCGTGCTGTACAAGCTAAATAGAGTCTCCCTTGAGCATAGTGTGGGTGGAAGAGTCACAAAGAGTACACTACAGCTAAACAACATGCTCATGTTGCTGTCATTTTCTGGTGAAAAATATCTTGTGCATTCAGTGAGAGGCATGAGAGCTGTACTGAGATCACTCCACAAGGGCAAAGAGTTAAACCAGTTTGTTTTGCTTTTTCTTGTACCTTGCTAATATTGAAAAAGTATGAGTAAGATACTAAGCAATTTAGCTATGATTTAAGGTTTGTTATTCTCATTTTAAAAGCTGGTGATCATATTTTTATCTTGCACTCATTCTTCACAGATGAGATCATGGCTTAGAAGTATCAGCACACAGTTTTTGCACAATTTCTTCAAAACTG
This sequence comes from Eulacestoma nigropectus, assembly GCA_013397775.1. Taxonomy (NCBI): domain Eukaryota; kingdom Metazoa; phylum Chordata; class Aves; order Passeriformes; genus Eulacestoma; species Eulacestoma nigropectus. The sequence continues at coordinate 214,917 of VZTE01005203.1, forward strand.
ACTGATATCTCTTGTTCATAAAGAAATGAGTGAAAAAGGCGGGTAGAAAACAGAAAAGGAAAGGGGAGAAGTTGCTCCATTGAATAATATCCAGGAAAATATCATCTGTTTAATGTCCTTGTTTCCAGCAAAAAGCCTGGAACAAACAGTTTTGACAAGAAAGGCTGCCCCAGGCTTCCACAGCTTAACCACTGTCCAACCTAGGTCAATTGAGAACCATCACTTCTATGAAGTCTCAATTACAGCATTTTGCAAAATGCTCCCTTCTCCAGGAAGGAAATGCCACTCTCTCGTGACCTGCTTTAATTTATCCTGACTTAACCATGCCTGCTCAGACGAAAACCAGTAATGTCAATACGGGATTTCTTGCAAAAGCCCAGCAGTGGTCCCAGTTCCCTAATGGGCAAGCCTACAGTTCCCAGTTTCAGGATTCTCAAAAGCTATATATTAAGTATTTCCTGGCTTCTGTTTCTCCTGACCACACCCTCCTCCAGCAACCTGGTGTCTCTCCCTCAGCCACTCAGACAGCTGGCCCATTTTCCATCCCTTGGAATCAGCTCGAGCAGCAGTGCTCCTGCAGGACTGCAGCAAAGAACCAGGCAGGCAACTGACTGGGAAAGCTGATGGTGCTGCTGGAGTTTTCCAGATTCACCAGAACTCAGTGAGCAGAATTCAGGCCGTACCTGACAGAACTGTTCCCCACACCAGGCATACCCCGAGTCTTCCAAGCCTGCAGGAGAAGTTCTTCTGTGAGTCATCCTTGAGCCTTTCCAACCCTCCACACAGTTTTTGCTCTGTAACAACTTCATCCTGCAGCTTGTGCGATGGTCTGAGGCTGCCAAGCCCTCCTCACCCCCACCTCCTCACCACACTGCCGTGTGTGGAACCAGCAGAAAATTAAGGAGCTGTGAAGGCCCCACAGATTGACCTCCCCACCACAGACCCTCTATGCTGCCCTATCACAAGTTTTAAACAGTCTAGAGGAGCACACACAGACCCACCAGAGAGGAATATGATTCTTTCTCAGCCCCTACTATGGTCCTGCCGTCCTACACCTTGGGATCACATTGTCCCTATTGATCAGATTGATCTTCAAGCAAGTAACACCTGATGGCCTGGATTCTAACCACTGCCTTTCTGCTCTGCTGGGCTCTTCCTTGTACCTGTGTCGTGCCATTTTCAGCACGATCAGTCTGTAATATTGGTGTTTAAAACCACATCAGCTTTCTTTCAGAGTAAACAAAATTAAAATTCAGCAAATACATCAATCATTTGATTCAGTAAAATGCATAGTGTAATCATTCTGATGTGCCAGAATTTGGGGGTTTAGTGCTTTTTTTAGAAACAGAATAATTTTGTATTCTTTCAAATCAGACTCCTTGGGAATAAAACATTTGTGAGGTTTTGATCTGTTAAGAGGTCTGGATCTCTTAAAACAAAATCTGATTTTCTGAGATTCTTGAAAGCAGGATTTTCTTAATAGGCTGCTATTCTGTAGAACAGTAATAGTCTGCAAAATACAAATAAATAGTAAGACTAAAGTCTAATCTGTTGCAAAACAAAATAAGAAATGAGTACACTTGGCTTTGTTCTAAATATTAAGAAGCTTAATACAAACACTTATGTAAAAAAGCACCTGAAACCTTCAGATTAGCTTTAGAAACAGATGAGAAAAAATGGTTACATTATACTGCTTTGCCAGTATATATAATACAGTATACTCCAAAAATATACAAAGCTCACTAATGGGTAAATCTTCTCACTGCAGGTATGTATAAACATTTATCTCTGAACATACATTTATTTTATTGAGGTAACAACTGGCTTCCAAACAGCTTATGCTATTGCTAATCCTCAGAAAGGAGATCATGCTTTCTTCACACCTGTGTGCATTTTTACAGTATGCACACATGGTTGGCATTAAATTGAGATGTGGTGCAGTAATATGAGTAAAGACAGTGGTTTTAACTTTGTATTTTTTTTAAAACTACCATACAAAATCATCACTATTCACCTGCTATAAACTGAATTTATTGAGCTAAATCATGATCACAACCAATACTGTCGCTGATAAAAGTATGATAACCTTCACTGACAGTCACCACAATTACTGCTGAAAATTGCATGAAGGCAGGAATCCCCAACAGGAAAGCACACATGCAAGTGTCATCCTTTACTGTGCATGCCGAAGGTTAAGGAGATTTGATATTGAAAATCCACTTCAGAATTGGATTAACTGTGCAGAATAAACCCCACAGCCTGTCTTGGGAGTTTTTGGCTCAGTGAAATCAGCAGGAATGCTGTAAAGACTCTCTGGTCTAAAGAACTTCTCCCTGAGAGGTCCATGCAACACCAGATCAAAGCAGCTTCCTGCCAATCAGTTAATTTTCAGAGTACAGCAACAATTTCTTTGTTTTGCAGTGCTGAGAGATGTGACAGTCTCTCCACTAAGCTCTAACCTTTAGTGTGTGCCTCAACAATATCACATCCAGCAAAGCAGGCCACAAGTCCATGGTGCCTGGAGATGAGGCAACCCAACATGTGGGCACTGGAGACACCACCCTTACATCAAGCTGGGCTAATCAATTGTCGCTGTGCCAAGTGACAAATTCCTCCTCTTCTGATTCCATACTAAACCATAAAGAGAACTCTCAAAAGAGGCACCTGAATCTGTCCTGCAAATGTATCTCTCCCAGCAAGTATTTGCCAGTCCAGTGTCCTATCAAATGAACCACAAAGGACCTCAGAGAAAGCTAAAAAGATGCTTTCTAAGTAGATACAATTTGGCTAAGTAGTGTAATATTGATATATTCGATACAATTTTACACCACATAAATTTTTATCACTTTACTCCAGTTTCTGGAATTTTTCTGTTTGTGGCTGTGATTTTATCTGCTGGCTAGGGAGGTCACTTGTTTCAGCATGGAAAAACTTTACATATTTGAACATTTCTCTTAAATTATTTGTTGCCATTTCAATAGCAGGATCATCATAAAAGTATTAAGCAGACATACAACATATGAGAGTAGGCATAACTAATTCCAACTTCTGCACCAACCGGAATTTCTGAAAGATAACTATAAAAGCTGTTTTGCTGCTGCTCCATAGGAAAGAGTCATGTATTTTAAAGAAGAGTTTGCCAACTTCAAAAATAAACAATATGGCATCTTCCAAGTACTGATATACACGGATACGCTAATATGGTTTGTGGTTTTTGCATTTTACAGTTTAATGTTTCAATGTTTTACATTGAAAACTGCACAGACAGCTGCACCATCTAACTCACATGGTGACAAACTAGTGATGAGTATCCCCTGGTCCCACATGTTTCTGCATCCCACCATAAACATTCACCCTTTAAAGGAAAGTAACCAAAAAAATCAAAAGCAGGATAATGCAAAAACTGTAATCACAATCATCCATTCTAACACTGTCTTCTTTCCCTTTCAGCTGCTCTGTGTCTGCATGACTTGGGTGAAGAACGTTCCTGATTCCCTTTCCTCCTTTCTCCTCCCATTAACTATTTGACCACAGAGAGCTTCCCAGTATCTCAAACTAAGGTTTTAAGGTCCCTGTATACAAAAGTCTACTTAGTGACACCCCCACCTCTCAGGCATGAAGGAGAAGAAGAAGCCAACAGCCGCTAGTATTCGTCTTTTCCTCAACCCATGCATGAGGGATGTATGGGAGTGGATGAAGCAAGGGAAGCCGGATACCAAGCCGCTCTCTCACTCCTATTCCACTCCTTCCGTGCTGCAGAGTCAAAGCTGCAGTGAGAATGGCCATTTCCTACACCTTTCTCTCTGCTCAGAAATTTTGCCACTATTTCACCTTTTTGACAAGCAGAGCAAGCCCAAGGAAGAGCTTTCAGATGAGAAGAAACAGCAATTTCTACCTCTCCTTTTCCCACCCCAGTGCCACCAGTGTTTTATCCACTGTCAGAAAGCCTGGAACTTCTCCAGCTTGGAAGCAGATTCCCTTTCAGGTTTACCTGAATCCGTCCTGCCTGCAAGAGGCTGTGTTGGCTCTGAGCACCCCAGACCACTGGAGGAGGGCACCCCGCTCTCCTGCCCCTTGCAGCTCTGGAGGGGAGCCACCCCTGCTGTCCTGCTGCAACCCTGCCCAGGAAGGGGACGGCATTTCTCTCCGGGCTGTTTGATTAAAACACCAAGGTTATACAACTGCAGATGACGGACACACGAGAGGAAGTCTCCATCAGATACAGAACAAAAGCAGGACTCCCTGTAAACAACAATGGGGGGGGAGTAGCCAAAACGTGCCCTTTCCAGCCAGAGCACCCACTGGCATTATGGAGTTACAGAGCAGGGGAGATCTCTGCCTCAATTTCCTTTACAATCTTCACACTGCTGCTATTGCCTATTTACACACCACAGAGAAAACCACAACATTTTCATTATTTCTTTGAATTTTCAGCTGATTTAGCTCATCTTTCTTGCTAGCACCTACTAACAGTAGGAACTGCAATTTTGTTCTTGTTTATTGGATTATAGATAACAAAGAATTTAGGAGAAGGAGCAGTGAACCCTACAGAGGTGAATTCGGTTGTTCTAAATGATGCTACCTTAATGCAGATTAATGCTAAACCACTGATTTACTACTAAGCCAATTAGCTTACATTGATCCCAGCATTGACAACCACTTGCCAGAATTCTGAAACAGGAAGCCAAGGGCTATGAAGCCATTAATTGTTCTAATATTTTAAGTAAAAATGTGGCAGTGACTAAATTGCAGTGGAGATATTGAAAATGGGCTGAACTGATCCTAACTGATTACTTCTTCATTTTACATTTCATTAAAACCAAAAAATCAAGCTAACTGTTCATACTTTGAGAACCAAAGATTATTACGAGCTAACACAGACAGAGTTTCATGCTATATTTCTTACTCAACACAAAACCACTGCTCACTATTTTTCACAAGGATACTTCTCTGTGCTTCTCAGGACAATGCAGAAAACATCTCCATTTGAGAATCCTTTACTCAGCTGAAGATTGTCTAAATCCCTCAATTATCATCACTCTTCTAGATTGAGCAAACCTAATTCCATTAATCTTTTCTCATAAATCTTTTTTCCTAATACCATTCCCATTGCCTTCTACTAATTTCCCTCCCGATTTATCAGTATCTTTCAAAAATACAATGTCCAAAGCTAGAGACAATATCCAGCAGAGTCCTCTTCAGTACCAGGAACAGAGAAAAATTATCCGGCTGCTGTATATATCTCCTGCTAACACATCCCAGAAAAAGAATGGCATCAGATTGGTATAGTCAATCTATATTTATCTTATGGTAAGCATCATTTTTCTCCACGTGTTTTTCAGGATCAGTGTGTATTAGTTTCCACTTCTTATCTGTGCAAGTCCACACTTTACACTTTTAGTCTCTGAAATTCAACTGCATAATTTCAAACCATATAGCTGACTTATCAGGACTATTCTGAATTAAGATATTGTCTGCAGAAGAATGAAATAATGTTTCTAAATTTGGATTACCACAAATTTTAAAAGCATGCTCCCTATTCAGTCAATAAAAAAATATATAGGGACTGAGGCCAGGAGAGATTGCTCACTTGAAGGAATCATTTTGAAAAGCTATCAAAAAGAAAATTTACCTTATCTGAAGGACAAAAGCAGTCAGATCAGCACCTCTCAACATCTAAGGAGTACCACCTACTACAATGCCAACAGAACCTGGATTTTCCTCTCTCATATCATCACTTGACAAATCTGAGATTGCTTAGCTTTGGACACCTGACAAGTTCACATAGCACCACTAAAATCCTGTGGCTGTACGGCACATCAAGTATCCTTTCTGTGGGGAGCTACTATGAACACCATTAGCAGGTAAGATATGAGATTAAAACAGGAATTCTTTTTTTTTTCATTTTTCCTTCTTTCTGTCCAAGTAACAGCAGGGATTGGTGTTAAACAAACTGCAGCCTTTGGGATGATATCTGACACTCCTTGGTACTAAGAATGGAAAATGGCAATGGGACACAAAGAGGTTGTTTCCTTAACTGGGGACTCTACCTTTCTTGCTATAGCACAGCAAGAAAACCTTACTAATGCAAGGAAGCTGATGTGTGGGAACTTAGATGTAAAACAGTGGGCAAAGGTTCAACTGTTTTATGTCGCAGCTAGTATTTTACAACTGGGCCTTTTATTTCAAATCTGCAAAGCCCATTCCTCTCGAGAACACTCTACCTCTGTGTCTTCCCTCACATCACCATGTTGATCTCTTGGACTCCTCCTCTCTGCAAACATATACACAGAAAAATCACACCTTTTTTCTCCCCAGAACCCCATTTCTCATAGAATAAAAGTGAATAGACTATTTCAGTTGGAAGGAACCTACAATTAATTATCTAATTCAGCTGCCTGACCAATTCAGGGCTAACCAAGTTAAATCATGTAATTAAGGGCACTGTCCATGTCTCAAACACTGACAGGCTTTGGGGATGGACCACCTCCCTAGGAAGCCCAGTGTTTGACCACACTCTTCAGTGAAGAAATTCTTCCTACTGTCCAGTCTAAACCTTCCCTGGCACGGCTTTGAACCATTTCCACAGATTCGGTTGAACTCCATACAAATGGCCTCAGCCCATCGATCCAGCCTGTCCAGATTCCTCTGCAGAGCCTTCCTGCCCTCCAGCAGATGGGAGCAACACTCCCACCCAACTGGGTCTTGTCAGTAAAGTGATTCAGGGTGCACTCAATCCTCTCATCCAGATCACCAGTAAAGTTATTAAACAGGACTGGGTGCAGTACTGAGCGCTTGGGAACACCACTGGTGATCGGCCTCCCACTGGAGTTGAGTCAGCACCGCTGGTTAGTCTCAGCTACCCAGCCAGTTCTTTTACTCAGTGAAGAGCAAATAGGATTTTAGTGCTTCATAAATTTTCCTCCACCAGTCCGATTAACTTCTGTCTCATCATCAGACTGTTTTCATGCTCTCTACATTTCCCCCCATGCCTTTCTCATCCTCTTAAGATTGCTTCTGTCTTCCTTTACATCCAGCTGATGCAACAGAAGCAGCCATTCTCACAAGTGATGCTTTAAATAAATATGGTTACATAAAGAGTTACTAACCTCATACAGGAGGTCGATTAGGTAATGCGGTGTGTATCTCCTTTCCCTCAGGTGTGCAGTCTCACAGCCAAAGAGTGGCCACTTTGCAAGGTTGCATAAGGTGTCATTGGTACAAGTGACAGGTGACAGTATCTTACACAAGAAGCAACATCACACTGTTCCAAGACCATTTTCTCTTCAAAATTCCAGTGCTCTTTTGCCAGCAACTTTCGAGTTTTGCCAGTCCTGAATATCAGACATTTTTCCACAAAATCCTTTGTATCAGGATCTGGCCACAGAGAATCAAAGCCATGTGCTGAACCAGGCGTTCTAGGCTAAGACAGATTTTGTTGCAGCAAACCATGTGACTGGCATTCTCTCTCACGGGAAGCATCCTTACCTCCTCTGCTAGACACAGAAGGGAAGGTGGCTCATCATTCTTTGGCCAAATGAACTCAAGAGAAATGCAGAATGAAGGTCCTTTCAGGGATTCAAGGTCACTTTCAAACTCCTTTTTTTTTAAGTTTTCTTCAACTTTTAGAGTGCTTTTAACTGTCAGATGATGCCACCATTTAACTTTGTGAGACAAGCTTAACCTCCTGCATTCCCATTATGAAGGGGATGGGATTTCAGGATACGAGTGCTAAGTAAAAGCAAGTCATGGGTTAAATGGATGATACTCCAAAGGCACACCTCCTGAATACTAAATAGCTCTGCATCTGTTGATTCTTGACCTTCAAAAACCCTAAAATATGGGCCTTTCCTGATGTTTATGATTCCACTTACGATCAGCAAGGAAAATAATTACTGAGTCTCCAAATGCTTTCAACAGTGTAATTTCTAATCTGTGTTTGCAAAGGCAAATAGAGACAGCAAACTGTCCTTCAGCAGGGTTTATAAGCTGCTAAATCTTGTAGTACTTGAGGGACCATAATCCCCAAGCAGCACATGGCCTAAGAGACAGACATACGTGTTTTGCATCTTAAAGTCACATACAGATTTACCCCCAGGCTGTTTTCAAAAGGCATTCTACTGCTTCTGTTCTAAGTGGGTGAGATTCTGATTTCAACTGTTGTAATTTAAGTAAAGCTGAGGCACCAGATACCTTGCAACCTTTCAGTTTGCATTATACATGGCACTGGAAAGCAGGACCACAATTCCCATCCCATTGAATTGTAGCACCCATACTGTAGGATGAAAGGAAAAAAATCCATAGTGGTTATTTACATTATCTATTGCAGCATAATACTAAACAGAACTTGTCCCACTATCTTTGTGATTGCTTACACTTGACTGAAGAGCTGCAAAATTGCCGATTTCCAGACTGATTTAAGCCCCATACAAATTAGAAGGCAGCTCCCAGCCTGCTTTGATGGCAAGAATTTTGTTGGAGTCCTGCACGGATTGATGATATAGCTGGTCCCTGTTCATCCAACTAATTTTCAATTCTAAATTGTGATTTATAAAAATGCCTAACTGCATGTAGATTTTTTTTTTTTCAAGAATATCAACGTGAAACAGTGCAGGGGCTTGCAAGGCAGAATGATATTTGCTTTTTCCAGCTCACAGCTATATTATACATTTGCCCCATGTTTTAGCATCACTTTCATTAAAATGTTACTTTTAAAATAATTGATTACTCAGAAGCAGTAACTATCTGCAACAGCATATGGGTTTGGCACAGTTCTTCTCTTACAAGGTAACATTCATTAGGTACGGAGCTGACTAGCAAAAAGCTATTTGCACAGAAGAAAAAGTGTTATATACCAAAGCAGATCTTTGAAAAATACTTGCCTGCCAAATACCATCACTAAGTATTAATATTTTGAGGAGCTGGACAGAGTGACAAGCATATAGCAGCTTTCTTCATCTGCTTAGGACAGACAAAATTCCAACACAAAAGCAGTTAAGGTTAACAAAAATGAGGTCCATAAAGCAAGTCCTAGAAGATGAAATCTTTGAAATTTATCTGAAAGAGATTAACATTCATTACCAATTTCTCATTCACAGACTGGAGTTTCCAGAAAACTTTTTTTTTTAATTTGTAATGGACTGTAACAAATTGGTTAAGCTGATGAATTCCAGAAATACATTCTCCCACCACTGATCGCTCTATTAAGGAATAAACTAATGTTCAGTATTTATTAAAACACAAACCAAATTTTAGAAACTACTGGGAGGGACAAAGAGCATCGCTATGACTCTGTGCATATACCCACATTATGCTACATATTGAACACAGTTTTATTCCCCAATTTTTCAAGAGTTATGATTTAATATAGATTTTATGTAGAATTATGATTTTATGTAGAATTAGCAAAATAAATGTAAAAGGATAATCAAAAGCATGGACTGGCTCCTGCACAAAGAGCATCTAAGTAAGTTATGACTTCTTATCCAGAAAAGGAGGCACCTGGATAAAAGATACAACAGAAGCCTAATAAATTCACAAATGGCAAGGAGGTGAACACAGAAAGACTTTTAATCACTTCTTCCAATCCACGAATGAGGCAGCTTCAAATAATTCTCCTTGGCAATAGGTTGAAAACAAACAGAAAGGAACAGAATTTCATGTAACCCATAGGAAAGCTCTGCACGCACTATTTACAGGATGCTGTGCTTTCAAAAGGTACTTTTCCAGTTTGAATACTTCTGAAGATTAAGGTCCCCTTTGTTCCAGAATGGACATATAGAGAGAGCTGCACCTATATCCACTAACTACTTTCAGATTCTAACTTGGCTTTTCATTCTTCTTTCCCTCCTCTGTGTCAGTGATAAAAGTATTTCTCCACACCTGAACACACTTTCTGTCATACAGTATCTTGCTGCTACACAAAACATAAGGCAAATGTAAAGTAATTTAACCTATTCACCAACCAAAAAGCACGATCTGCTGGAAGTCCTCACTTACCCAGATGCTCAGGAGTGTCAAATAACTGCTCACACAAGTAGTAGTCATCTGGATTCAAGTAGGGCAGTTGCTTCAGCAAGCTCTGCTTGGGAATGAGATACAAGACCTCTGCAATATCCCCATCCTCAATTACTGACATCCTTCTGACTGAATTTCGAAATTTCACTTTTTCCAGCACCAGTTCTTCACCTGAGCCACACAGCTTCCCAAAGCTGTTTAAGATGGGGAAAGATGGCATTTCTATTCAGAAGAAGCTACCTGTAGTGCATGCAGTCAGTCTACCACTCACGGCACACTGCCCTTTCCAATCCTTCTCTTTTTCTCTTATCCAGCAAAGGAGATTAAGGAAGATATATTTTTAGTGATTATCTTCAAGAGATTAGAACAGTATGCTTGATGAGGTGATTGCCATCTAAAACTATTGTAATCAGTTGAAACTCATCCCTGGGAATGCAAAAATCATAAAGAGTATCTGAAAATCAGATTAATATTCAGGACAAGAGAAAGAATGTAAGTGAATTACATAAGAGGATTAGTTTAAAATCAAAAAACTGTGCTGTGTCAAAAATCTTATTATAGAAGAATCATCATCATCATCATCATAAGCTACAAATGCACATCTGTGCATTTAATCTAGCATGGCCCTCTTCCATGACAGGTCTGCCCATGTGCTATGGTGAAAAGGCTGCAGCAAAGGTAGAGCACCTTTTTCAGGAATGTACAAGCACTGGCTGGCACTACTTCATAAGCAGATTTCTTTGGAGAAATCCTTTCTTCAGCTTTCACTGCCTATTGCAAACAAAAGCACTTAAGCTTTCCCCTAACCATTAAGGATTGGTTCGCCTCTGCTCTTCCTCTCCACCTTCCTGTGTAGCTGACAGCAGAGGCTTTGCAGATACTGTGCCAACCCCTCCTGCTTCACTTACAAGAAGTATTTACATTAATCCAATTCTAGTGACTTGCTAATCTAATCATCTAATGAATATTTCTCCCTGGGTAAAGGCAGAGTTAATCATCAACAGGGCACTGGAAAGTCACAGGAAATTCCAAAGAGAAAGATACAAAAAAACCTCCCGAACTAACAACATTCATCATCTGTAAGAGAAAGTTACAGGTAGACCCCAGACCTGGACATGCTCAGAGGCAACTTCAGACTCTCTACTCAGTGAAACTCACAGAGACAACTGTGCAGCCAGTGTCTGGCCCAGGCTTTCAACTCCCCATAATAGACAGAAGTTTGCTACAGCTGCAAAATGACCTGGTGTAATCATTGCACTGCTTCCAGGAAGGCTTTTTCTAAATTAGAAGGTGAAAAAAACTCTACCAATAGGCTTACTGAGCACAGGGAGAAACTGCCACTTAATGCTTCCCTCAAAACTCAGAGCTCAAGTACTAACTCCAGATGGGAACAGGCTTTGAAGAGAAGACTGCTTTATTTACTGTTTCAAAGAGAAAATACTATCTCATAAATCCAGACTTTGATCAGCTATTATTACACATCTCCTATGAGGTCAATTACTTGATATTTTTCAAGTAGTATGACCTTTGTATTATCTTGAAAACAAGTGTGCAATCAAAGTTCCCCTTAAACAGCCATATTCCTGGATTTCCTAATCAATGGAGGACACAGTAGGACAAGACAGAATAAATCTGTACTAATTTTAATGGGGTGATGCTAATGTATATTTGAGGAAGAGCTGGCTCAATAAACATAGCGACTCCAGTTCTGCCTTTGAGTATCTTGTATCAGATCAGAGATCTCAGCAAATGTCATGTTTTACTAGGATATGAAGCTTTGCAGTAATTTTTCAATCTCTCCCAGATTTCTCAGCCTACTGACCTGCACACCACAGCCCCTCAGCGGAAGAGGCAGCTCTGAAAATCCAAAAGTTTCTACCACTGAGGGTGAATCTCCATTCAGTGCTTAAAGCAGAGGATGACTCATAGGAGACGCCAGATGAGTCAACACAAGGATCTCTCAGTCTAGGAGTGTCATTTGTTGCTGGATAATCGGGGAAAGATGCTGACATCTGACAACAGCAGTGCCAACCATCCAGCCCCACAGACACGTCAAGGTGGACTTTGCCCTTTGAGGAAGGTGTGGCAAATGCACACATTGCCCAGACATTAACCCTGCTGCAGAAGTTAATCCTCAGAGAGCAGAAAAATGAGCCCTGCGGAAACTGTTCCGACTGCGGCAACATTTGCTGAAGCCTGGCTGCCTAAAACCCAGGAGGAAAGTCTGTCCTTCACTGGAGTTTGAACACCCTGGTTTAAGGCTGACTCCCCGTTTTCTGCTGTGTCCATGCTGATTCCAACCTCCAGCTCTGTTCACCAAGACAATCATTACACCAGCACTTGCAGTACGAATTAAACCAGTATGACCTGTATATCCACTACAGAAGCACTCAGCCTGTGACCACTGTAGAAGAGTCTGATGAGCTATCCCACAGTGCAGCACAGTCCAGTGGTCCTTCCAGCACCCAAACACATGGGATTGGTGGGGGACAATGGACTAGGATTTAGTGACCCTACCATGTCACTGCAGAAGCATCCTGCTTAATTGAAAGTAAGATCTTCCTTCCCCTGAGACAGACTTGTCTAATGCTGCCCCTTTCTAGCCCTGGCTATTGCTGTCACTGTCTGAGAACTGCACCTTCAAAGACCACATGCCAGCTGCTGCTTAATAACACAAAGCAATATGATTTTTGGATAGTTTTTTGGGTTTTTTTAAGTACACCATTTGTCTTCAAAAGCCTCTATCCTGTCAATATATAATATAAGGGGACAAGCAGTAGAAATAAGCAAAACAAGTCCAGGAAGCATCACAGTGGCTTCTTCAGTCAGATAAAGGACTGTTTGAAGCACATCCGTGTGTCCAAGGCAAAGGACAAGGCCTGAGACAGCCTTGTACAACACACTGTTACTGAACACTGGGATTTAGCCTCAGTCTGAATCAAAAAGACAATGGCAATCTCCTACCACTTAAGTCAAGCACTCAATTAAGTGGAAAAGATTGATTTCTGATGTTCTTGCTGAAGAGAAAAGAAAAAAGCAGGAATCACAGGGGCACAACCCTGTGCTTATGTTTCGTGAAAGAAAGTCTCAGGAATCCAGGGTGCTTAGCTCAGAACTAGCATTGAGGAAACTTTCTCAGGATCTGCCAAGTAGCAAAACCTGTTTAAATCACTGCCAATTCAAAGCCGTGTCTAATCCAAGTAGTCAGTGCTGGGATCTCGAGCCTTCACAGAGCACAGCGTGAGGTATGGGCACTTTCCAGCCTGACAGTTTTCACAGGGGGCTGGCTGGATAGGACACAGGCATTATGCAGAATAACTACTTTAACTATTTTATCTCATTTCCAACTTTATAAATATTTTATTTATAAGTATTTCCAGCCACCGTCTCAAGACCATTTCTTATTCAATCCCCTCTGAATTCACCACACCAATGGGCTGCCTGGATGATAAAATTACATGCTTGTTTCATATGCAACCAGGAATAGAAGCATGTCTACTAATGCTCCGAGAACAGAAGCAACAAAAAAATTTGACTGCAATTCACAAATAAATTACAAAACAGAATAGCAAGCAGTGAAGAATAGTAAAAACCAGACATCAAGGGCTAAATACATGGAAGCAGAAATATCCCTCTGTTTCAGAGAAACACTGAGGATTAGTTTTGCCCTTCAGCAGAAATGTGCAGTGCAGCAATGCTGTCTTAATTGCTTCTGCCATCAGAGTTAAACTTCTTGCAAATGCATTTCAGTGTGACTTTAGTCTTACATTGAAAGCAACAAAAAGCCCAGTCTTAACACTGACAGCAACAAAAAGCCCAATCAGAAACCCAAGAAACTGAACTCAGTCACACTAGTTCAGCAAAACCTAGCTGCAAAAATAATCAAAACAAAAATACAGGAAACAAGGTAAAACAAAAAATCATACCACTTGAGAAGGTAACACATCTATTGCACAGGTAGACAGCCCCAAATAATGTTTCATGCATCTGTCCAAGGCAACAGGATTATCAGGATTACCTTCTCCATATAAGAATTCTCAAAGATATTGAGAGTAAGGAGAGAAAAAAAAGGGCCTTCATCTAAATGAAAAATGAGCAAGCATACTTTTACCATGAAATGTAGTTATCCAAACAATAAAACAACTAAACCATCAAATGACAGAAAAAAAAAAAATCCAACATTCAAGTTCACACACACAAAAAAAGAAGCAAAACTTTACTTGTGGTAAAATTACTCCACACATGCAGCTTTTTCACTTTTGACACCCACTACTTACTGAAAACTGCAGGCTGATGTACAAACACTCAGCTATTTACTGTAAACTTGAGGAAACATTTCATCCATATAATGAAGACCAAAAAATCCACATGCACATCTTAATTTCTTTACCTAAATGTCCAAAACAGGCAGTCATCTTCTGGGCATACTGACAGAAGCCCTTCACCCCATAGGGTTCCTCACTCAGGACCTGCTCACTCATGGCTTCAGCAGGAGCTGCCTTTCTCTGCAAAGTCAACCAACTACTGCTTGTTTAAGACTGATAAGACAACAGATCTTCCTCTTCCAATTTATCTCCATTAATAATTCAGGTACTACATAAAATTTGCTGAGCTTTAAAAACCGGTAGTGCAAAGCTATTTTGTGGCTTTTGAAGTAATCATGTTTTAGTCCTTAAAAAGTATCTCAGCTATTATATTCCAATAGTTTACAGAAAGTATTTTCAAATTGAAACGAAATCCATTCCCTTGCTGCACAAGAGGAAATTTTGTGGGGATTATGCTCAGGTCAGTGAGACATTTAAATATTCCCCCAGCTCAAACCCAGAAACAGAATTACCACTACTACCAAAACGTGTTATTATGTAATGTTTAGGGTTTTCACCAAGGACATGGACAGTGGGATCAAGTGCACCCAATGAGGGTGGTGAAACACAGGTTGCCCAAAGAGGTGGTGGATGCCCCATCCCTGGAAACATTCAAGGCCAGGTAGGATGGGGCTCTGAGCAACCCAGTCCTGTGGAACATGCCCCTGCTCATTGCGGAAGGGTTTGACTATAGGGCCTTTAAAGGTTCCTTCCAACCCAAACCCACCACATGGAATTCTATGATTCCATGATACTCCTGCAAGCAGGCCATGCCCACTGCTATGAGAACACCACTAGTTCATCACATACTACTATGCCCCACTTCTCAATGCTATGCATCTTCTGGACTGAAAACCCCAGAAGAGCCCAGGTACAAACACCACTGTGTTTTCTGGTAACTTCCAGCACGGTACACTGCAGAAGAACTAAGGCACCACTGCCAGGAGCAACAGGACGAGGGTATTTTTTCAGCACTCTCACTGGAGAATGAGGCCCATCTAATCTTGTTGTTATCGTGGCTGAGAAGAAAACACACAAGAGCTGACTCAGCAGTCCTGCTGCCAGACAGCTGCAGTGGCCACACACACCTGTCTCTGTTCTGTTCATCTAAGAAAATCCACTACAAATCACACCGATGTCAATGACATCTACTTAGCTAAATACTGCAGAATGGCTTTGGCTGTACTCTCTTGTCTCAAGTGGTGATGACCAGTGGAGAACAGGTGTTCCTCACAAGCAAATATGCAGCCCCGTTTTCTGTCCATTCACTTAACACTTGCTGCTTCCTCCCTGAGACCATATCCACTCATGAAAAAACGTTTAGCAGAGCTCATATAGGAACTGCTGATGGCCATATAAAGCACTGGTACTGCTAAGTAGACACTTCAAAGAGAGATCTATGTTAGTACATCTAGATGCAAATTTTATTCACAACAGATTTAAAAGCCTAGTTACTAATATTTAATATTACTTCCTAAGTATTAATTGTTAATATTATTTCTTAGATACTAATATTTAATATTACTTCAACAGTTTACTGCCTAGAAAAGCGTAAGATAAAGTTAAAAAACAGCTCTGGGGCTTTGGTATCTTTTATTGAGATAAAGGCTATGAAGAACCCATGGAGGGAGGAATTCTACAGTCCACAGGTCTCTACCAAGTTAGTTTACTGGTTTAAACCCACACAAGGTTCTCTAAGGCAAACTGTACTACTGCCTGTGGCAGGAGGAACAGAAAGACCATAAAGCCACAAGGCTTCTCTGAACTGGCAGGAAAAAAAGAATGACTAACTGAAAAGGGCTAACTCAGGTTAAGGTGGTATCGAAGGTAAAAAGATTTGTGTTATAACTCAGCTGAGCAACACAATTAAGCCTGAGTGTCCCATAGAGCTTCTCATCAAGCTGCCACGTGATATTTTTTTTCCACTGCTATTACAACTGACCTTTAAGTAATCATTAGCCAAACTCCATCAAACGCCTCTTTCTGCAGCACACACATGCAAATTGAAGCACTGCTACAAAGTCTGTCCAGTCCATGAAGTCTGTGAATGTCCGTGTGAAAGGACAGTATCAAGTTCAAGTCTGAATAGGGTGTAGCTACATTTGTATCACCGTACAGAGTCAAACTTCTACTCTTTGAAAAACCACCTGGGGATCTCCGGAGGTGGCACACTGAAAATCAGACCTGTTTTATACATCAGCAGCAAGATCTGCATGCACAAGCCATTCTGTTAAACTAACTCGGAAATAAGAAAGTAAATGTTATTTTATGTATTGGTTTCTTGGTATTCATTCCAAAACATACATGAAACATCACTTTGCCCTTTATTCTCCTGTTACAATTCGTAACCGAGAAAAAACGCAAGAGACACAAGAAACACAACTGCATTTCTATCTCAGACTTAACTAAGACCACACTGTGACAATTTCCTTTCCCAACTGATGACATTTGCAAAATCTTTCAGCTGAATTAAAGCATTGTGCTCAGCTTCCTGTTATCATCTATGTATGATAACTTCCATGGCACATGAGCCTTTGGTAACAAAAGCCCAGCTTTGCAGTGCATTGTAACGCTGGACAGGCAGCATAACAAGCTCTTGGGAATGCTCTTCCCTTTGCTGTGTGTTCATAAACTGAATCTGACTCACTTCCCCAATCCCCAACAACCACCAAGTTTATCCTTCAGTGAAGCAGTGAGCAGAAAGATTAAACAAACAAAAATATCTAAACAATATGCTTGATATTACATCTAATGATAATTTTCTTGGACAAAGGAGAGCTACACCAGCCATCTACCTTCATATGAAATTACTGGCTGGGCTGAAATAGTACAAAGAAAAACAGTACACAGACAAATCAATCGCCAAATGAAATATTTAAATGACATTAGGGAAAAAAACCCTAATAATGTCAGCTAGTAAAGTATTGTCTACTACTTCTGGAAGCCTTAACATGGGATTTGGGAAATATGCTGTCTCTGCACTCCCACAGACTTGCTGTTCATCCCTGAGCCATTCCCTTAATCTCTTCCATTGTATTTCCCCCTATCACTTTCCCCCTCACAAGGGATTTGTAACAATAGGTACATTAAAGACTGAAGTTTTCAGATTCTGTGATAATGGCAACTATAGAAGTACCACAGATAATAACACTAGGGACTAACTGGTCAGCATTTAAAAAAGAGGTCATGTAAAGCATAGCTAACTGCTTCTCCTTGATCTTCATTACCTTCCAGATTCATTACCATATTTCTCAATGATTTTCCAATAGATTGCATCCCTTATTTAACACTAAAAGTGCTTATTTTCCACGGAAAATCAAGTTATCAAGAAAGGCAAAGAGTTAATTCTGTACATCTTCTCCAGCCTGAAAATTACATTTTCAGTTATTCTCCCCCAAACAAGCAGAATCACTGTTACTGTGGTTGCTGTGAGTAGAAGAGTTATCAGGTTATGACAAAAGGCCTGATTCAACCAAAGGTTATTTACCTTACTTTATCCATTCCAATGTTTATTTCAGAATAGTCATGGAAAAAAAAAATCTCTGTTCACATCTATTTTCAGACATAAAATAACACTGTGTGCATTAATGGATCTGTCTATTGCATTATTAGAAGATGAGGTGGCTCAGCATTTTATTTCCTGGCAGCACAAGGCTAATCTATTGATCTGCAATGTCAAGAACACTGCACTATGGATTCTTACAGCAAACCCAATCCTTTTAACTCACACACAGGAAAAAAACCAGATGCAATTGCTGACAACTGATGCAATTGCATAAGCAAGATATAGTGAAAGCTATATGAAATATAAATACCCTTGCTGCACCCCCAAGACTCTGTATGATTGAACAACTGACTCAACAACACAATCCAAGTGCTTGCCTATCCTAAAGCTTATAAATAATCCCACGACTTCCGTGGGGCTGAGCTCTGTGCTTGAAGTCAAAGAGGTGCCTAAGCCACTCTAGGGAACAATTAGCCAAAAGGATCCTGGCAGAAGCTAGCAGTCCTTCAGATGTTCAGTAGGAAGCTTTTTCCCTACTCCTCAGCAATGTTTAGGTGTCTTTTATTTAAACGGAGCAAAGACTTTCAAGATAAATGTAATTCTTTTAATCATACTCTTTTCTTTACTTTTCCTTTCTTGAACTTTGACATTTTTCTTCCAGCTGAGAAAGAAAACTTCTTGTAACATCCTCTTCACGATGTAGACTTCAGAATAATTCAGACAGAAATATGTTGGGAAGCAAAGAGATCAAAGTTGAAACCTCAGTGTTCTTTCAATCCTCAGTTTATTTCCTGTACCTTTGTAAAGAGTGACGTGTTGCAAGCATGACATCAAAGAAAGCACCCCTCCTCTTGTTATGTATTGAAATAAACTGGTATCATTATACTCTTTTCTGACATGTCACATAATTACAGAAACATACCCAGTAAATTTGCTCAAATGCTGAACAAAGAATTACACCAGAAGAAAGTCTTCTCTACATCACTGCATGGCTTCCTGAACATCTTAGTTCAACATTACCCCTTGTCTCCTAACAAGGATTTTCTTCTGTAGATGTAGCACCAGCACACGTGATCTAAGAATTAAGTATTTCTCTTGCTGCATCCAACTCCCAATTTCTCCAACATCAGCCATTCTTGGAGCATGGCATAACTCTAAAAGGATAACTCCTGCAGTCACACTGCCCTCTTCTAGCATCAGTGAAGCTCTAAAAGAGATTCCTTCTTTTTACTATAAAGACTAATTTAAGCCCCTATCAGACACCAGTAGAAACTGTTTGTCAGTGTCCATCACAACTAAGAATAGGAGGTTACCTTTCCATATAATGGAAAGTATGGCACTGCTACAGGATGCCAGAAATGACATCAGATCAGTTCATCCACTGCCAACATTCCTCATAAAAGCAGCTTTAAATATGCTGTGTTGGCTAACCTTTGTTTTCTAATTAAATAAATCCTACTGCACTGTTGAACCCTTCCTCTTGTGGTCAGCACTATCTTCTGGTTAAATCAGCTGCACACACACACAAGTGATCAAGAGCCCTGTTAAAAACTAAGAAACTGTCAGTTAAGCAAAATTACCACTCTGTGAGCAGCTCACTTCTCACATAGGGATCATATTCTATACAGGCAAAACTGAGGAAAGGACACATCTGAAAATACACTGATGGGGCACAAAACACTTGGAATTGGTTTCCACTTATTAATGGCAGGATATTACATACAGCATATGCCAACTAGTATTTGATAAAGAGAGGTTTTAATCCCCTTGGGTATTTCATAGCTACACAAACAGTTGCTTGTATTTTACTGATAGTTCAGTGGAATCTCCTCAGACAAGAGCTGTAATCTAGCACCATCAGGAAAAGCAGCAGTCAGAGAAACACAGCAAACTTCCAGAGCTGACAGTACACTGAAAAGGAGAAACATGCTCTTGATTTGACGACAGGTACAGCTGGGTTTGTTCTCTACCAGTGCCACTCAACACGGGACAAGCCGTATCTTAGGATATCTCCCTGACATGTACCATGTTGTGAAGCTGTGCCTATCAAATCCTTTGAGAGTTATTCAAAGATAGCACTAAATCAAGAGTCTTGATCTTGCAGTGGAAGTGGAGGGCACTCAAAATCTAGCAAGCTACAATTCTGAAAGAGGAAGTAGGAAATAATGTCTTACAAGAGTGGGAAAAATCATTCCAGTGGTATCATGAACTACTGGAATGGAGAATGAGTCAAATGGAGTACCTACAAAGAATTTAAGACCACTATTTTGACTGCTTGACTGGTATTTACTGTGTTGTATTTGCAGCAATGATTTACAGCGGCATTTCTTCAGCAAGAATTTCTTGATCTTACCCTTCCACTGGATGACTAAATGCCATAAATTAAGGTGAGGTTTTTTTAAGGTCTTATGTGTCATGGGCTACTAAGAAAAGTCATTTTTCCAGCAGCTGAACTTTAAACGCAAGTGTGGGATTTTAATTAATTTAAAATTAACTGTAACTAGAACATGATGTAAAGTCAAGATGGCCATGGCCATCTCTGAGGGAGGATCTTCTGCTGCATTCTTAGCCATCACCATAATCTCTATACTTCCTGGTATTAAAAATACATTAAATATTGCATCTAGACAGTTACTTCATGAGATGCCTGATTCTTCAGTTTCTGCAGAATGTAAACAACTATTAATAGTACATACTAGGAGGGTGGTTGGTTTGGGTTTTTTAAGAGTAAACACTTCCTCAGCCTAGAGCAAAATTTAAGTTTCCTTTTATTTGTGTTGACGTTATCAGTGTGGTATTTGTTTAATACACAGATTTACCACTGACACAAATTAATGACCAAAAAAAAATCCCTTTTCCATGCAGTTCAGCTTCAAAATCCCTTCTGGTATTAACACTCCCAAGGCATCTTCAATTTTTTTGGTCAGAGTTTTGCCTTGGTTTGACTGAGAGATAGTTCTGCAATTAAGAATAGCTCAGCAACAACAAAAATAATTAAAGAAAGTAGGCAAGCCAGCCAACCTGTCAGGTTGTGTGAATAAAAACTGATTGATGAACTTCTTCAAGCAGCACTAAGCAAAATTTTCAGATGAATCAGTTAAAACAGGTGCTGATCACAACAGTTATCAGTAGAAAACCTTATGTTATAAACATATGTTCTGCATATTTTCAGACTGAAACTAGTTGGCAGGTCCCAGTTATTTCCTTTTTAACCATGAATGAATTATAAGATAATGCATCATTTTGTAGTGGTTTTCTGATTGTTACTGAGTTTCCCCCCCAACACTTTATGCTTTCTTTGAAATTCAGATCCTCACAGTACTGTTCCAGGAGTCAATTAATTGATTCTGAACAAGGAAAAAAATTCAGTTCTCCTGCTGCTTACTGGGTTATCACCAGGATGAGGTCAAGCCTTCCACCTCAAAATAGACGGCTGACAAAGAGAACGAGGGGATCATTTTTCTACAATGAGAAAAGCCAGCACGCGAAACTGATTAAAAATGAAAGTCACACTAAACAACCTGTTTTCTTTACCCACTTTAATGAAATGACAAACAATTATCTCTCTATATATTAGATTTCAAGACAGCTTGACTCCCCTACTAACGCTAGGGAAGAGAAAGTGCAAACACCTACAGAGCAGCAGGGAGAAGAATCAATTGTCTCCCCTGTGCTTTCTCAGTGCGGCAATCAGGAGTTTATCTACTAGGACCCAGCAGGGAGAAGAGATTTCCATCCCCACCTAGGAGATCACCAGCACCAACCAAAGCAGGCAGAGGTGTAAGCAAAGCTTTCCCAGTTCTCAGTGTATCTGGTCAGGAATGGAGAATCAGAGATTCAGCATAGCCTCACTATAATGAATCCCCACAGGACCAGGGGATCAAATATTCATTTGATTAAATTCACAAAATGATATGGTGGTTTCCCACATCACAGCAGTATCATGGAATCAGAGGAACATAGAATCATTTAGGTTGGAAAGAACCTCCAGGATCATGGAGTCCAACTGTTAACTCAGCACTAACCATGTCCCCAGGTGCCACATGTATGAATATACAGTAACAGCTGATTTTAACCAAATGCTATTGTATTCTACACTGTGGAGATTAATTTATATTAATAAAATAAATTTTAAAATAGTATTTTAGAAACAAAGTAGGAAAGAAATAAGGAAGGAACAAGGAATTTTTCACTCCTAATTCAGCACACATTGAGAGAAAGAACAGAAATGAAACTGCTATATCTACATCAACATTAGGTTAAGTGTTTGTCCTATAAAGACTAACTAGTAATGGAAAAAACCGTAATTTTTTTTGTTATAAACAGTTGGTAGAAAACTTGGGTTGTGCTTTTCTGGTTTTTGGGATTTTTTTAAGGTAAAGTGACACTTTTCACAGAGAAGTGAACTCAGTTCTTTAATATGTCTGCCTGTATATTTTTAATCTCCAGACCCATAAAGGTAGATGACATCTGTTTTTAAGAGACAAATATTGGATTAGACAGTGAAAAGAAGAAAACATGACTTTACTTCTTCCACCTCTAACCCCTGAAATCAAATGGGCACCCCAAGAGTTTATTTATCTGTCCAAGCACAACAGAGAAAGCAACTACCCAGACCTGAGTTACCAAGAAAGCTAAATATATTTTTTATATTTATGCCACCTTCCCCCACCTTTATCTAAGGCTGCGGTATAAAAAAAAGAGGAATGTTTACTAAGCAAACTAAGAGTTGCATGACTCTTGGATGCAAAGAGTATTCACTTTGTATCACTCACCACTAAAACTGTGCTGGATGTGCTTTCAGTGTGTAGAAGCAAAGTGCCTTGAGTCTCACCTCTTTGCAGGTTCCTACACGTTGCACCCTGTGCTGCACAGTCATACCTGCAGCACCTCTGCGCCAGGGAAAGGCACCACACACCAGCAACAGGCACTGAACACCCAGCCCTGCCTGTCTGCTGTGCAGGGACAGCAGAAGTGACAGGTGGCTGCAGGACAGACAAGAACTTGTAGGTGTGCTCAGTCAGTAACACACAGATTGCACAAGGCTTCCTCAGGTTAAACACCAAAGAAATCTGCCCTCAAAAGCACCCTAACACTGACAGGTTATCAGCTTTGCATTCAAAGGATCAATTAGCAGTACGCTGAACTCTTATGCCACCTGCCACTACAGAACTCTGAAACCTCTTTTTGCAGAACTCACCCCATAGCAACAGCGTGCTGTCATCATCTTTACCTAGAAGATGGGAAACTTCAAAAGACAGCAGTGAATTATCTCTTACAGAAATACACAGGGAGCCAGAGCTGGATAAAATGCCGGTTTAATTCCACTGAGTTGTGCTCTGCTCCCTGCACTCAGATATCCATTCCAGAGGAGCAGCACATGAGTACATGCACACACTGTTCAGCCAAGTAACAAAGTCCACTGTTCATAAAACACATCAGGCTGGGGAGGTGTTCAACTCTTAAATCAGTAAAGAAAAACAAACTGAAATAAAGAAACTGATTTTCTTATCAGAAAGATCCCAATTTCAGTCCAACAGAAGTTCCTCAGCCTGATTTCCCTCTGTAATCCAAGAACCACTGTCCTGTGGATGGCTTAACCTGTCATTTATCATTAGAGATTTACATAGCAGAGCAATAGTCCAGGACAAACCTTTGCCGTTTGCGGAGCTCTCATGTATTTCTAGATCCATTTGTGCTCTCAGGCAGTATTGTTCCTGCACCTCACAAACTACAGCCTTGCAGAGAACGGATGGCAAGCTGGAGGAACAAGTGAGAGCCTTCAGAGGTGGCTCAGTCTATGGCTCCACTCCTACTATTTCCTGGGTTGAACAGTATGAAAGGGAGTGGCCCAAGCAGAATAGGTGTGTCTGTGTTCCCAAACAGTTTAAAGGAAGAGTAAGTATTTTCCTCTACACGCTATTCCATTACTAACTGAGACCTTGGTACGCTGCCTTTCAGTGACGTCATAATGTATTGACCATCTCAAAGCAGGTGATATTACTGATAACTTTCTCTTTCATACATAAGGATCCTAACCAGCAGCCTTAAAGGTTGACTGCAAACAGAGTTGATTTTGTCCTGAGACTGTTTTCTGTCTGTTTCACTCTGCATCTCATCTCCACTCCACTGCTGCAGTTTTATGGCTATATTGCACCTAAACAAAGGAGGAAGAGCCTGTGAAGGAAACACTGTTACCCATTTTCACACACTTGGAGTACGGAGAGCTGAAGTCCCACGCATCTTCCCTCTGTTCCCACAACACCCCTCCCGGACAGAGGCAATTAGGCTGGCTGGTAAGTGCAGACTTCCAGGCATTTCCTTCTACGCAGTTGCACATACCCAGAGACAAACTGTTCCTTGAGCAGCTGAATTAATGAATCTTTTTGTTCTGATTGATTTGCGTCCAACATCCTCAACACCCATCGGGTTTGCCCTACCTCCTTGTAACATCCTCTTGGCAATACCATTCCCAGAATTACTTCCAGTTCCTTTCCATTTGTCTGCTTTCCCAGTTCTTTCCATGTCCATTAAATCATCCATAGAACTCTTAAACTGTCTTCTTTAACTGCTTCAGATTTTTCAGTTTTTGCTCACACCTCCTGAGCTGCACATTCTCTTCTTTCACTCTTTTTCCCCTGTACCCATACTAATGGTTAGCACCTTTAAGTTCTGTTCCCCTGGAAGGAAGAGAGAGGGAAGACTGAAAGAGAAATTGTCTAACCGTCATCCTAGGAAATTTCAGTGAAAAGCAGCCAAAAGCAAGGTGCAGATACTGACAATTTGCAACCTGAAGCCCTCTCCAGAACACACTTACTCTCCTCTGTACATTATTAGGGACTGAGAGATGCTGCTGAAACAAAATCCCATTTTATCACTGAGATTTCACTTTACATGACCAAAAATTATCACTTCTCTAAATACAAATTAAAAGATGCCAGAAACATATACAAACTTCTGGGTTCTTGGTTGGGAACTACTAAATATGACCAAATTTTGGCCAAGTACTTTTATTCCCTCCTTCAAACACTAAATCCTGAATTTCCTGGACTCCTGACTTCATTTTTCCCACAATGAACTGTCATCTTCTCAGCCGGCTTGTTAAAAAGACACAGTCATTCAGATGCACAGACAAATGTAAACACAGGCGCAGAACCTGGTCTCTCTGCCTTTATTCTCAGCCTGACGCTGTTCTCCTGTGGTTTTATAAATTTTATTTGCTGCCAAATTAAGGGGAGTGCAGGACAGGGTGTTTATGCCATGTGGACTTTAGCATGCCTGACTGAAAATGAATAGCTCATCAGAAACACTGCTTTCTTTCCATCCCCATTCTTCTTTTTAATAATCAAAGCACTCCACACTTTAATTACCATTACTAATCCTCTGACGTGGTGAGCAGATACAGTTATTCCTGTTCCACAGACAAAAAATTAAACTACTATATTCCCAGGAAGTGTTGACCACTAAAATTTATTTATTTTATTTACTCTGCTCCTAGATACAAGTGCGTATTGTGTTTCTGTCCCAGATAAAACGGTGAAAAGGAGCTCCATGGGCCCAGAAATAAGTCCTTCTGTCCTCATTATGAGACAAGTTCCTCAAGTTCACCAGTGTGGTTCCTTCAGTTAACCACATTTATGTATATTTTGTTTAGGTGAAGAGGTGAAGAAGGAAGATGAGAAGGATTCAATATACATCTCCATTTTGTACAAGTCATCACATTCTCAGTGGCTCAGTATTATTAGTACCTACAATATTAGACACCATATTCAAGACAGGTATAAATATAAGTCATCTATATGGCCATTTATGTACATAAACATCACCTCTCTAATACATGTGTTTACACATTCACTTTCATTTATGTCCAGTTAACTGACCATACCTCGTAGCTTTGTACACCGTGATCACTTCTCACTGTACAAGCTCTGAGTCCCACCTCAGGACCTTCTGTTTCCTAAAGCTGAAGGTCCAGTCTCCAGGGACTTCAGATTATTTGAAATCTGCCAGTGTGCTGCCATAAAGGGGGTATGTCGTTCTCATGAAAAAAAGAACACGTAAATCTTGCCAAGTGACGACTTGGAAATACTGCAGTCTATTATGCTCAGCAGAGATGTTTTTGTTGGCTATTAAAGCTCAGCTGAGACTTTCTGGCCGTTAGCTCTCCAGCAATTTCACTGGATTTAGCTTATTCCATCCTACACAGTTCTCAGGCTTATTGTAATTCCTACAAAGTGATTGAGAATAATCAATTCCTGTGCTGCAAGGGATACACAAAACTACACTGGTGCCAGAAAAACCAAAAAGACAACAGTGTTCTTCACTACTCCATCACACAAACCAACAATCTGACATTTCTTGAATTTAAAAGTTCGTTTGTACAATTTCCATTTTTTTTAATTGCCCTTTTTCCCCTCCAGACTTCATGTAACCCAAACAGAAGCTCCCACATTCATAAACTACCTACTATCAGAAAACCTACTAATCGAGATCGTTATCAGCCACTTCAGAAACCCACAGATCCATGAATCAGCACATTCCCGTGGCATCTAGTGGGAGACAGTCAAGACATCGCAATTTTTCCTTCAAGTTTCAAAAGAAGTTCTTCCTAGATGACATTGGGCCATGTTAGCTCAGCCTGCTCCCTGAAAGATTTTATCCCTGTTGAGATATTCTTTCCATACTACAGATGAGGAAAACACTGGGCGAACTGAGTGATCTTTCCAGGACAACAAATCTCTGTGCCCAGCTTAGAAACTGAATTGAGGTCTCGTGAATCCCAACCCAAAGGTCCAGCCATCACACCTTCCATTTAAAGAGAATTATTTATTAAAAAAAACAAACCACAGAAGGAAAAAAAAAAAACCCAAGGACTTTAAAGGATACCAATAAGCTCTTACCAAAGGAAATGAACTTACCTCGTTCCCTCATAGTTTATCTTCTTACGTGTTCTCACTCCAACCCCCTTATAATGGAAAGTGCCCTTACACAGTCCCTGTGGGTGCCACAGCCTTTTCACCAGAGCTGGTTCATAAGTGACAGCGCCACAACCAACACATCACAGGAGCAAAATTACACGCAGACTCTTCCTCACTATTTCAGCAAACAATTTCCCTCACCTCCCAATACAGGCTGACACTCCTGACTGCTGGTAATTCTTCTCATTTACAGTTTCCAGGAGTGATTCCTCCAGATTTTTTGCCCCATTCTTTGAAATTATTACATCAATGTCATTGTCTCTGCCTTGCAGCAGAAACAAATTTACAAAAACTTCCTCAGTGCTTGCACACAGCAATTGTTTTCAAGTGTAACTGCTTAGAACAAGTATTATGCCATGTCTCCTGTGCGCCAGAAAAATGAAACTTTATAGACATATAAAGTGTAGCCAAGCAAACACTCCTTTCTTGTGCATTTCTAATTGCATCCTAATTATAGCATTTTACATGCATTTATGTACCTTTCATCCTAGGGTATCCCAGAGCATTTTATAAACTGTCACACGGTTTTAAAAGGAGGCCTATATTAACCCAGAGCTACTCATACCAGACATCTCTAGAATCCAGTGCAGCAGCCTGTAGATAAATTCATTATGACAGAGATTTCGGCCAACGGCAGAACACTGAATCTCTGTAGTTAGATAAAGACCCTCCCTCTCCCTTCAGACATAATTTGAAATTCTTGCATATTCATTTCATTTGATGATCTCAGTTTTTAAAAACGTTAATTAACTTGTACAGTATTTTAATTAGGTAAGGCATAAACAAAGATCTAAAACCTGCAAGAGGAAGTGCTTAAGGGAAAAAGCTTTAGAACCAGGGCAAATACTCAGAGATCCTTCTAGAGTCTCTCTCACATTGCAGGAAAATGCTGACTCAGCATTAGACTACCTCCAGATCAGTGTTTAACAGCTACTAATGCACCTATTTTCCACATTTTTTTCTAATTCCCTTTGGAATATATCCCTGCTGTTTATTAATCTACACTCTGAAGCAGTGTGCTCCATCCTTTCAGTGCTGTACGCAGAAACGCTTCCAAAACAGCTTTTGTTTTGATTTGATTAGGTTGAGGCCAAAATTCTTATAACCTCAGGAAAAAAAAAAAAATTCTCAACATGCTTCTTCTGCACAAAGATTCTACAATATTTTATCATGTCTCTCAACACCGCTCAGTTTTACATGTAAATAAACATAGGAGCTAATTTTTTTCCAGCAAAATAATCTGAAACAAGGCCTTGCATCTACAAGAATACAAGCTGTTTATTTTTAGATGCCTAATTTTAGGCAGCTCATTTTAAAAATTCCACCCATATAGACGCCAAGTTATTTTCCGAGGTCACACACTGAGGTAGTGACAGCCCTGATGAAAAAGCCCAGGCATCCTTGTCCTCACAATCATTATCAGAAGGCAAAGAGAAGGGGTAAACTGCACACTCCCCAACATATCCACGCAGGAAGGAAGGAGACTGAGTCAATTCTACTGAGATTTCAATCTACACTTGTTAGAAATACAGATATTCCAGTTGGGATACACTGAGCTTTAAACAGTTTCTAGACTAAAATGGCAGCCTCCCATTACACTTCATTTCAAAGTTTACTGAATAATTTGCCTTTCCCTAAACTAACCTAAGTGTTTGTAAAGCCACAAGAACATGTAACCTCCCTCTGCTTTTCCATGCTCAAAGGTAGCTTGGAAACTTGCTGACACTGACTGCTTTCCCCTGACTTGGCTTTTAATTCAGGCGCCAGGCAACGGATCACAAATGGATAACATGAAGATAAAATATCTGGCAGACAATTGACTGTCACACGCTTTCTGTTGCCAAGAAACAAAACAGGATGTATTAGAATTATCTCATTAATTAACTTCTCTGTAATTCTACTTTTTATTGGCATCTTGTTGGTTAAGCAAATGGCTTTTCTTTCAGAAGGAAAGTGTGTTAAGCCTGAACAGGTACTTTTAATACATCAGAGGCTGGCATTTAACAGATCTTTACAATAAATAACTTTGGGCCAGATCCTCAGCTAGTTATAGTTGATTTTTTGCTTCCTGATACTAAAAAAAACCCTCTTTCTTTTTGGAAAAGATTAGGTTAGTGGAGGGATCAGTTTACATCAGCTCACAATCTGAATCCTAATTTTCTGCCATCTCTTTCCCTTCAGCTTCAGGGAGTTACTAAATGATTTACTACAAGGCTGAAATCATGACCTATTGTTTCATTACTTGCTTTTAAAAAGTTGAATGTAGATTTTTTTGAATGCTCCTAATTTTGATACATGTTAGCTGCATCTGTGGTCCACTTGCCAAACAATTCTGGAAAAGAAAAATATCCAGATTCTGTCAGTGGCAGAATAATGTTTACATCCTTAATTTTTTTCCAAGGAGGACTCAACCTTTCGAGAAGTCGGCTAAGACCTAAATGAAAGGCCTGGCTGAGGGATTAATTCACAATGAGTAATAGCTGTAATGATTGTCAGACAACAAAAAATTAGTCTTTATTACATTAAAATAAAGCCTAGGTCTGTAAGCATTGTCCATGAAAAAAAGCTTACTGATGCTCCCACAGGTATTCTGCACATGTGCGTGTTTGCTACAGCAAGTTAAATCAGACCAGAAATGCTGAAGACTTCATTTAGTGCACACCACTATGAGCACAACAGCACAGTTTTGAAAAAGAAGACAATTTAAACAGTGCCTCCACTGTTTTCTTTAATTTTGTTTTCAGTGAAAACTTTTCTTATGCCTTGAATATTGTTCAGAGTGAGGCAGGGTTCTGTTTATGCTCTGCAAAGAGATTCAGAAAAACAGGGAAGTAAACCCAGTTTTCTCTATAAATCCTGCATGAAAATGTAGACGTTTCTAGCCCACAGCACAAACAGCGATAGGCAAAAGTCAATATTGCAAATGTTCTTCTTCAGCCTTAACAAAAGCGGCATTGTCTGTGTCAGGATTTTTAGTGCAATACATCACACACAACTGTCAGCTCAGGAGCTCCTCAGGCTGTGACATGATACACCAAGATGTGAGGAATACTCCGTGTCGTGGGTTCCTGAGACAGTGCCCATCCTCAGCAGTCGGCCTCCCACATGACATGGTGGGAGTCTTTAAAATTGAAGTTTATTTAATTTAACAGTGTCTCTGTGACATTACCTCCTCTGTAAAAGGGAAAAGAGTATGCTAATGTCATCTCTAAAGTGAACAGTTCACTGTTCTTTTGTATAAGAAATTGAGGTGTGGGACTGAGAAGGAAAGTATCATACCCAGAGGGAAGGAATGGGTGCAACTTCCCAGTGTTATCACATCCGGCTGTCAGCAATCACAGGCTGTAACACCCCGCAACTCCCTACAGAACCTGAGGGAGTTCCAGCTTAACTTGATCAGGTTCTGTAAGAAGTTGTATAGTGAGGTAGGAACTGGACTCTCCTCCCAAGTAACAGACAATAGGACAACAGGAAATGGCCTCAGGCTGTGCCAGGGAAGGTTTCAACTGGATATTAGGAAAAGGTTCCCCACTGACAGGATTGCAAGCACTGGAACAGGCTGCCCAGGGAAAGGGTGGAGTCACCAACCCTGGAGGTATTTAACAGATCCGCAGATGTGGCACTTGGGGACATGGTTTAGTGGTGGATGTGCCAGTGCTGGGTTAACAGTTGGTCTTGATGATTTTAAATGTCCTTTCCAACCTAAATGACTCTATGATTCTATGCAATGTTTACAAGCTCCATGGGAAAGCTGGTGTAGGGATTAACTTTCCTCTAGCTCCTATACTAAATTTATTCATGGGATGTTCATCAACTTCTCTTGTCACAACTTCATTCATTATTTAAAATGGCTCTTTCTTCTCCCTTCACAAGTATCACACACTTTTTGATGTATGGCCTGACAGGTACATTTCTCTTTGACTAAACTGAAGCAACACATCCCTGTTTAGAGACCTACCCATCACCATCCTGTCATCAAACAAGGCATCAGCATTCTTCTCTACAGTCATTCACACCCCAGCAAACTCCAACTGCACAGCAAAAATCCTTCTTCTTAGTCCCCAAGACACTAAGGTCTCTTTGTAGGTAAAACTGAATTTCAACCAATTTCTAGAATCCACAAGACAGTTTTTGTTTGGTTTAAGTACAGATGCAATATGTTGGGAATATTAAAAATGAGAACAAATGAACAGTATAGTCCAACGAAAAAAGAGAAGTTGCCTCTTTAATAACTTAGAATTGCTTAGATAAATCACAAAAATATCTAAAGACCAAAGCTCAAAAATCTGCTAGAAGGGAAATATCTCAAACAGTTACACGTTTTTATGGTCCTACATTTGCTTTAAGTATAAAGCACTGTTGATAGATAAGAACACTGGAAGAATTCAAATGATGCCTTATAACGTTTTTCTTTGCTGCAAGGCAATTTTTATCTCAGCCTGTTGGATTATATTAAAAATTCTTTCACTAAATTTTTTCACCACTGATATTTCTACATACGAGATGTGACTCTAGACTAAGAAATTTCTTTCTTATCACTGGGATTAAAGCAAGGTGATACAGAAACCTAAACAAAAGGAGTTTTTTACAACCATATATTTAACATATGTCTCATTAATAGGCTCAATGGAAATATCAGGATGTTAACCAGTAGTGAATTTGAGTAAATAATGTTGGGGGGCAGTGTCGTTTGTTTGTTTTGGTTGTTCTTCTTATTTTGCTAGGGTAAGCAGAGAAAACTGAAAGTGTTAATGTAACAGACCTCAGGACTATCTCCACTCAGTTATTTACAAATAAGCAGTAAAGTCAAACAGTAGAAATATGCAGGATTAAAACTGATAGCAGGATTAAAATTGATAGAGGTTGTTAAGGCAGAAGAAAGGAAGATTTATTCTACTTTCAATTCACATTCACATGCTTTTATACCTGCATGTTTTCTTTAGAAGTAGGGCAATGGCAGTAGCTTCTAGCTAAAACACACAAGGGATGCCTCACAGAATCAGTGGTTCTATTTATTTATTTATCACCTGTGTTTCAAAGGACAGAAAATGAGAACCATGTCCACTGTTACCTGCCATATCTAAGCAGCAATTCCACATTGCTATTCCTGTTACTCAGTGCTCCATGCAAACCACACACTCGGAGCACAGAGAGCTCATCTGAGTGCAACTCCTTATTCCATTCTGCCCAAATTTTCTGCTACAGCAAGCAGAAATCTGTCAAGGACTTACACGTGGGACAAGAGACCAAAAATATTGAAATTCACATGGACCATCATTCATTTGTCAGGTCATTCACCACGAGGAGGACAGAGTTTAAAAGGAAGGGCCCTGATAAGCAAGAGCAATGCTTGGGGGATGGAGAAGGAGATCACTGTTTACGTGAATGCTGAAACTCCTCTGATGTCAGATCCTACCTCATGGGCAGTGCTTGCTTTTACAAGCAGCCCACTGATAGTCTCACTGTCACCTAAGATATGAGTAAGGATGGTAAGATTTCAGCCTAAAAAAAGTACAGCCTGTGCCTACTGAGTGCAGACCACAGTGTGCAGGTCAGATTGCTGAAGGGCAGGAGCGCCTACATTCAGCAGTCTACTGAATGTAGACTGAATTCTAGATCAGAATCCCAGAGCCTTGAAAGAGAATCACAGAGTAAATCCAGCTGGAAGAGACCTCTGAAGTCTCTAGGTCAAGCTTCTGCCCAAAGCAGGGATAGTTCCAAAACCTGATCAGGTTGCTCAGGGCTTTTTTCCATCAATGGCTGAAAATCACCAGAGACTGCAGAACTTTTCCAGGTAATCTTACCAAGGGTTTGGACACGTGCATTCTGAAAAAAAATTTCCTTCTATTTAGTTGGAATTTCTCTTGGGGTACTCTGTGACTGCTTTCTGCCCTTCCGCTATGCACCAAGGAGAGTGTGGGAAGGGGTTTATACAGAAAACATGGATCCACTCAGGCAGCTGAAACCATCAACTGTACCTGCCCTTGGTGTTCTCTTCCCCAGGCCTACACAAAGCCAGTGCCTTCAGCTTTTCCATGTAGGTCCCAAGCTCCAGGGCCCTAATCAGCACTCTGCTGCAGTTGCTTATTTGTTGGCACGTTTTTTGCACAGGAGGGTGAGTGTAAAACTGGAAAAAAACTGGAAATGAATCCAGAGGAAGCCCTCAGTGCTGAACATAGAGGAGCAATCACTTCCCCTGTCTGCCAGCTATGTTCTGCCAAATCTTGTAAATCTTACTCTACTCGCAGCAAGCTTTTGGTGTCACCAGGACACGCTGCTGACTCACATTCCTGCCACTCAGGACCCCCCCAGTCCTTTTCTGCAGAGGTGCTACCTGGCCAGCTGCTCCAGAATGGCAACCACATCCAGTGTGCAAGACTGCCACTGTCTTTGCCATCACACATTCCTTGCTGGCCCGTTCTTCCCGATTGTTGAAGTCCCTCTGAACGGCAGCCCTGCTCTCCCTGCAGTGCCCTGACTGTTTCTCCCAACCTGATGTCACACGTGAACGTGCTGAGGGGACATTCTGCCCCACCACCGAGGTCACTGATGGAAATGTTGGATGGAGCAGCTCCAGCATCAAGCCCTGAGGTACACTGCTTGTCACAGGCTGTTAGCTGGACACTGATACTTTAAGCCAGAAGGTCTGGCCGGTTTTCCACAAACTTCCTAGTCCACCCATTTGGTCCATAATCTTCAGTTTGACTACAATTACGTTATGTGAGATCCGTTTCTTTGTGTAGTGGCTGGGAGAATAGTGAGCACACTTCTCAAAGCTGCCCCCCTGCTACACATCGAAGTCCAGACAGAAATGGAAACAATCAACACTTGTGTCACCAGCTGAGAATTCTTCCCCTTCCCCTTTATTACTACAATAACTTACTCCTTCTGTCCATCTTTTTCCTATTAAATTCACTGAAGGGATACCAGCGAAGCCTTTTAACACCTCTTTCTCCTGTTATTAATTAATCTGCTCTCCTGCAAAGAACAGAAGCAGCTATGATGTGGTCTGTTTCTTCTGTTTAAAGAACGGGCTGTTATAGTCAGCCATCCATCCCAGATGAATCAGACAACAATTCTAACCTTCAGCCTCTGAGAACCCTTGGAACAATTTTAAGAAGAAAAATTAATGCAAGCAAATGAAATTTAGATGGCATTTAACTGAGCATTTAGTCAGCAGTTTATGCACACTGGTGACACCCACACACCAATTATATTAATTTTTATCATGAGTTTCACATTTGCTCCATGACAAATCAGAAGTGAAAAAACCCCACCCAACAAATAGCTGGCCCTTTAGCAGGCTGATTATGTGCACTAAAGGGATCAGAAGCTGCACTCAAGGTCAGCTGTGCTGCCAAAGCAGGCGGTTCAAAACAAATTCCACCTGGAGTACCTGTCTGCCATCAGCAATGGGAAAGGCTGGATAACACATTCCTTAAAGACACCTGCAATGGAAACATAAATCCTTTGTTCCACTCTGAGTAACTGTGCTTTTTATGTAGACACCTTTACATGGATCACATATTCTCGGAAGCTCAGGTTCCAGATAACTTTATTACAGTGTCACTAATTTTTCCAGCACAGAACTATTTTCAGCTTCAGATCAAATGCTATTTTTAATCCTAAACTCTGGCAAGAAAATCATCCTGGTAGTGTCTGGACTAAATTTATGATTACTATTGTTTTTTCATCAATCTAAAATACTAAAATACTAACAAACTATGGTGTTATCCACCAATGGAAAAAAAAAACCATAAAGAGACCAAAAACCTTAAATGCTATATAGTCTTAGACTCCACATTTAAGAGATGTCATTTTGTATCAAAGATATGAGACTTCATTTTCCTCATCTCTAGGCCACCCATACCTTATTCCAAGAGGAACCAGAATATATTATAGAACTGTCTTTTAAAATCTCCCTCTGATCTGGACATACCAACTCCCCCCCACACATTTCCTAGTCATCTGTCTCACCAAACATAGATATACTCTTCACTATGATCATAAATTAATTTTCAAAGCAGAAATTCCTGGAACTCTAGAATGAAAGTCCCATTTTCCAAAAAGTCACATTTAGCAAATTTGAGAGTACAAGCAGCTTCCAAACTAAACAAACGAGTTGGGTCATCATAGAAGTCATTCTTACTGTTCTTCAATTATAACCACATAAGAAAACCAAACATCTAATCCTGGAAATAATCAGCAGTACCTCCAGCCCAATATGCATTTTACACTGTCAGAAATTAAAAACACTGCTCTTCTATGCAAATGATGTTTCTTTTTGGGTAAACATATGTCAAAATCAGGAGAAAAAAAAGCCTAAGTGCTTCTATCCCATTGAAGTTGTTTAAAAAAATAAAAAACTTCTAGCATATAATGCAGTTAAAGCAGCTGATAAATCCTGAATCTCCAGAAGGCACTGCTTCCTACTCAATTCTGCCATACCAGAGCACATGCTCCTTTCCAACACAAACACACACACCCAAATGTGAAGGCATCTTCTCATAAATTTAAATACACATTATGAATAAAACTACCGTAAGGCAAGCTGACAGGAGACAAGTTGGGAATACCTTGGAAATATTTTAAATAGCTCCAGTGCCTTGGAGAGGTAATTAACTGTCCTGTCCTAGAACTAAATAATACAGAAGCTGAAATGCATATTTCAGAGCTGCCTGCAGTGAAACTCTTATTTGCAGCTCAGAATAAAGAAGTTCTATTTAAGGAAAAATCTACTTGAGGGGAGGATGGCTCCAAATCTTTCCTTAAATGAATTCTCACTTAAACTTCTTGCGTAAGTCCCATTAACCACTGGTGCAGTAAGGTCTCTGCAGACAAATACCCCCAGACTGACAAACAAACTTGCATTGTTGCCTGTCCAAGGGACCTCCAGGTTACGTCCCTGGTTGCCCCACTGGGGTTAGAACACAGCACTGTGTTCCCTGATGGTGGTATCTATTCCAGAACTGGGGACAAATGCCTCTGCCTTCCAAACACGTGAGGGAAGATCTGTGTATCCTCAGAACAGTATGAGAAGCACCTCCAGGAGCCCTGCCATGCTCCAGGAGAACTCTGGGAAGCGAGAGGCGTGAGCCAGGCTGGCACACAGCAGCTGCTGACAGCCGGCCAGCACAGCCGGGCACCGCGGGCACAGAAACGGCTTCGCAGCCTGCACCGACTCCAGCTCCTGGACAGCATCCACACACAGCTCTGCAAGGGCTCAGCCTTTAACCTGGCATAGCTATGGCTTCACAGGCAAGGCACCAGGGTATCAGAGCCCTTGACGGCTCGGTGGTGCCTCTGACAATGGAGAGCAGCTCTTTAGCTGTGACCCTAATGTGCCATCTCATCGCAGCAGACCTCAGATCTCTCAGATCCATGGCAGTACTACTGTGGAAACAATTGATTCAATAGCAAGGGACTAAGACTCTCGGGAAGTCAACGCACTCAGCAACAGAAAAGACAGAAAATAAAAAAAATCACTCCTGCATATCCCTCAGAACTACCCCATAAAAGCAGAGGCCCTTTCCAGGCAGCTCTGAGTATAAAAGAGATCTCCTGTGATGCCGAATCAGTGCCCGTGACCAGCACAAACCTTTAAAAATATCCCATGACAGGGCCCTGAATTTGAAGAGATGTTCAAACATCCTTCTTCAACCAGCAGAGAAAGGAGTCTGTCAGAATATTTTCAATTTTTCCACGTGGCAGAGCAATACAGGCACAGCATAAGAGTGATATTCAAGCTGTAATTTAGAGAGCAAACATAACAAACAGCTCAGAGCAGTTCCCAGGCACCCATCCTTTCCTCCTTTTTTACAGCCTTCCCGAATTTAAAGGGAGACACAGCTTTTTAAATACAATCTTGGCTGAGTCACTAATAAGAACAACAGCAACAACAAAAAATTACACGCTGGGACTAACTGGCAAGATCTGGCAGTACAGGAGGCCCTCAAGGCACAGAGCCAGACAGCTGGAGCTCACTGGCCAGGTGGTGCATTCGTTCCTTGGGGAACCTGGCATTAGTCTCACCCAGCAGCTGAACCACAGAATAATTCTGGCTTAAGTGTTGGAAAAAGTGTTTAAAGACTTGCTCTCTCAGCTGTGGGTGAAGGTGGCATACATCAGAGCCAGGGTAAAGCAAATGTAAATTACTGCACTGGGAGTAGGAGGTAGGCAAAATGTACCAGATTTAGAATGAGTCCTTAGTCCCTGATGCAGGCTTGAGGCAATGGTTTCCCACAGAGGAGAACTTGGACACTGGGGACATGGCCCACTGGGATACTGCAGTGGATCCCTCTTCACAATTATTACCTACTGTGGCACTGAGGATGTAGACAGGCAGAATTATTTTTGAATGCTGGCAGTCTTTACACAGGGACTGTAATGGGTTTTCTGCCTGCAGACATTTCAGAAAATTAATTCAAATTAACTTCTGAAATGGATTACAGAAACTACTTCAAAGCTTTTTCTGGACACTCTCATTCATAAGTAAGAGTGACCTTTATCAATTTCAGTTAGCTCATTACAAGAATAAATTAAGATCAATCAGAGGCCCTTTAACTCTGAATTCATTTCTTTATTTAATTTGGATTAATTGTTCCTATGTCTCTCCACCAGACCGTGTCAAACCATGAGGCTGGAGAACAAATGGAAAGAAACAAACATTCCTGCAGAATCTTCCTGGTCATTACACTGAGCCCCCTGTAACATAACATGTTCTCACGTAAGGCTGTTACATTCTTGCTTCTAACACCAAAGTAACTGTGGCTGTAAAACTCACTGTTTTGGATAAAGGGAAAATATCCTAGTCATATCTGAAAGTGATACATAGACACTGGATTGCCTGGACGCACCACTTCCATTGTTTCATTCATATATTTTAGCTTCTTCTCTAGGGCTGTAACATCCACAAAAGTTCTGAGCATGTTTAACTCCCCCAGAAGGTCTCAGGCCAATGACAGGAGTAGTGAACAACTGGTAAATCTGTCCTATTTAAAATCCTTCTGTCATCTCACTTCACTATTCCTTAAATCCCACTACCAGAGAGCTGGTTTTGTATTGGTGACTACAGTGATGCACGTGGGACAGCACAGCCAGGTACCATCTGCAATTACAGCATCACAGAAAAGTGCAGTATTTCCCACAGATATTTGGCAGCAAAAGCCTTGTGTACTCCAGAAAAGCACCCCTTGGAATAGCTAGGGGCAGCCTTTCTCCCACCCCCGTCCCCTGAAAAGGTTAGGTTATGGCTGGAGGTCAGTGAGGGACAAGGAACACGGGGTGCCAGGAATGACAGGGTCCCATTTCCTCACATCAGAAAAAGCAGCAGAAGCAAGTGACGCATCTGTCGGGCCTCGCTCCAAAGGCAATCGCAGCGGAATGCTGTGGGTGCTGCCAACTGTGATTTGAGCTGCACTCGACAGCCCTCAGCTTCTCCTCAAGTGCAGACTATGTACGGAGACTACTGAAGGAGCACAAAGCAATGAACCAAAACACCCCACGTTTTACACAAGTCTTCAGAGCTGGAAATAGGCTCAAGGATCTGGTAGCAGTCGCTGAGCACTGAGGCTTTTCCTTATAACCAGGGTTGCCCACTGCCTCACTTGTGGACAGGAATAACTTGTTTTGACAGATTTACTGCTCTTGCCATTTCCCCCGAAACCTTTAATGAAGTTTTTATGAACCATTTCCTTCAAACACCCTTTCACGAGTTGACAATGCAAGGAAGTTACATTTGCAGAGTGGAACAAAGTCAACAGACAGATGGGAGGCAAAACAAGCTGAGAAGAAACTCATGCTGCTTGCCAAGCATCTTCCTAATATTTTCCACAACAGGCTGTAAGCAGTATTCCCCACTTTCTCAAATATCACATCTTCCCTAAGATCACGATTTCTAAGTCACCTTCTACTCTCTTACAGCATTACTAAAAGAACAGAATTAGTTAGACAACCTTTTTGCCTAATTGGAGGAAGAGCTTTGTTATATGTGGCAAGAATCTGTATTTATCTCTTCGGTACCTAAAGCGATGAGCACTGGAGAAACTGAGCAGCATTCCACCGATCCAGCTGGTGTGACATTGACTTCCTAAAGAAAATCAGCCCAGTGGTAGTGTATTAACTGAAGGCTTCACCAGTTACTCTGAAATTCAGATGAGTGTAAACCTTTGGGACTCCAAAGTACAGACTGAGCTGTACTGTCAGTGAAACCTGAAACTGCACAAACCGAGGCGAGTTTGTCCTTGTGTTGCCACCTATTTCAGTTACTATGGGTTTGCAATATGCATGCACGAGGAGGGTGTGTGAGGGGAGGGGGTTACCACGATTCTCCCTCCGTGCCTTTAGCATTGCTCACTACGTGTTGTTGTGGAAGTGCCAACATTACCAGCACACAGCTATGAGCAGAAAGGCAGCAGGAGTGAAGCAAGGAAGAGCAAGAAGGAGGCGCTAATGAAACGCCTGCAGTGGCATCCAAGATGTCTGAGCTCAAATCCCACCTGTGTCAGAATTCTTGAGGAATCTTTGGCCCACCATGATAAAATGTTAAAATAAATGTGCACTGGAAAACAATGGTTGTTTCTACTTGCCTTAGGTCTAACACTAAGATTGACAAAAACCTATAAATACTTAAAGTGCTCTGTCTGCTTTAATTGTAGGTTTCCTGAAAGTTCTTATGTAACACTTATGCAGGAGACGAAAGAGGAACAGACCAGACTTTATGCTGCCTTACAGAATGTGTGCCAGCCATCCACACTGTCCTCTGCAATATCCATATAGCACCATTTGTCCCAAAGAATTCAAAGAACTTTACAACCTTTAGTGGACTATGAAGCAGGCTGACACAAAGTCCTGAAACACAGGACCTCCCACTTTGGTGAGCAGGAGGGGTTTCACATTCAGAGGACCTATTGGATAGGACTTGCCAATGCAGCATTGCTTGGGGGTAAATCCAGACCCTGAGAACACAGCAGATTGTCTGAAGCCTGTGAACTTCATCCTGTGATTAAAAGAATTACTTTTAACCATGAACAACTTTTTCGCTTTGTTTTACTGCCCATCTATGCTTTGTAATAGAATGGAAAGAGGTCCACTACTGACTTTCAGAAACATGTGGGTACTCCTATCCTCTTCAAGACAAAAAATCCTGAAGACATCCCAGGGAGGAAAAGCAGAGATGAAGAGATGTGAGAACAAAGGTGACCTGTCACTTTGCTGAGTGTTGTACTTGCAAGTCCGCAGCCTAATGAAGACAGGCTCAAAGAAGGCAGCCTTGTGTGGGATGGCTTCTACCAGTAAAATTGTAACAAAACAACAAGAACCAAACTGATGAATGCCGTGACTGTATAAGCAAACTGTAACACTTAAGACTAGAAGCTGTCTATTACATGGGATACAACTTCTTGCAACACTGAGACAAGAAGTGGAAAGTACCATAATTAAGTAACCAGAGCCTATTATCTCTATTAAGTAACTTACTCACTGCTACATCTAAAAATACAGCAAGAAGTTAGACGTGGATTAGGAAAACAAGTAACAACTACAACATTAAAATTTGATCTGGGATCTCTGAAATGGTTTCAGGAACTTCAGTGCAGTCAGAATCTTGATTTCACATGGTATCAACCAGCACCTTCCCAAGGAGCTCACCGCTACACTGCAATGTATAATTGACAAATATCCAATGTCAATATCATTGACAGGCCAAGAATCTGTCATATTCCTTCCTCACAGAAGTTCCCTGATGAGAGCCAGAAACAAAAAGCTAAAAGCAATATATTCTGCGTAATGGAATGAATTTTATGTCTTCCTTTCCCTAGCACATCTGTTTATTCCTGTACATAAGTGTGTGTTTCTACACTGTCAATGGGCAGGCAAACACTTGTTACAAGTGCTGCCTCCAGACTGACTGGCTTTGGTACACCAGTACTTTACCATAACTTTCTCCTCTTGAAAAGACTAAACAAGGAAGGAAAGAAGCAAGCCTGGGGAAAGTAAAATGCAATTTGTCATGATGGGACCTCAAGGGAAAACAGTAAGTTTTATTTTCTTCTACTCTGTTGCATCAGCAATTTGCTAGAAGTCTCAAACTCTAAAAGCTCTTCTAAGCACTGCTGCTACTGCCAGTTTCAAAGTCAAACTCGTTTGTACTTGTTGTCTTCACTGGGAAAAGGGAAGTGGCGGGGTACACCTGCATTAAGGAAAATACATGTGACAGTGCTCCTCCTTTCACCTTATCAGCAGTCAGCAAGTCTTCAGGTAAAGCTGATAAGGAACCCTGCTCACGGGTACAGATTCATAGGATATTAGGATATTTCTGAGAGACAGTTTCAGTTGAATAGGAATTATTTATTCAGATAAAAAAGGTTGACCGGTACAGATACGTAG
The DNA here is from genome assembly GCA_013397775.1 of Eulacestoma nigropectus. Lineage (NCBI taxonomy): Eukaryota > Metazoa > Chordata > Aves > Passeriformes > Eulacestoma > Eulacestoma nigropectus. The sequence continues at coordinate 256,166 of VZTE01005203.1, forward strand.
TCCATACGTCTTTAAAGTATTTGGTTCAAACTACTTTTTCTGTAAATGAACCTTTTTACAGGACTGGATGAGAAGTGTGCCTGGAAAGATCACCAAAGAGAACACCATATTCACATTTCTGAGGCTCTTCCTGCTACTGCTTAAAACAGACAATGCAGTGTGGTAAAGAAACAAGACAGGGATGGCAACAGAAATGGAAAACAAGAATTACCAGGCAAATAACTGAATCTCTTGCTTTATCTGAGCATTAAAGATGGTCTGAGTATTAAAGATGGTCTGTGTGTAACCTCTCAAAAATCAAATTCTAACTATCCGAAATTTGCACCCAAAAAACTGTAGTACTCAAATTAACTAGGTACCCTAATAGCCAAATATTTTTCAAAGTCTTTTTTAAGGAACAGAAAAGACTCACCCTCACCATTCAATTCCTGTTAAATCAACACTCAAGATAAAATCCTCACATATGGGCAGAAAAATAATTTGAGAAAAATAATTTTAGTGCTCCATCTTTTTCATTTGTAAAATGCCACTCTCTACTCCCTTACAACTTCATATAGCACTGTCACTGAAGGATCCAATTACCAGAGTACCTAAATTTGTTTAAACCAGCTTTCGGTAGTAAAATCTAAATCCTGAAAAATACCGTAAAATCTCTGGAGAAAACAGACACAGGCTTATCCATATTGTCCCAACCCCATGCTGTACTATTATACACGTACCAGAGCCACACACTTGATGGCAGCCACATGCTTCAGCAGCAATGGATTAAAGCAAGTTGCATTTCTTCTAATTAAAAGACACAATTCTTAAAATGAGAGAGAAGGCAGAGTCATCAGCAGTGGCAAGTCAGTTGTTCTGAATGGAAGAAAAGTGACGCTAACAACCATCCAGTCCTCCTCCCTGTTACAGGCATCCTGGGAACTCTGTGGGGCAACAGCAAGGGAATTACAACAGCAGAAAGTAAAGTCTAATAAATCTGGCATTAAACTTGTACATCTTCACTCGTCAGGTGAATTTTCCAGACAAGACAAAATAACATTAGGCACTACACACACAAAGCCTCATACGGAATATCTGCCCAATTTAACCTGACAGCTGAGAGCAGGGGAATTCTCTTAAGTCTTTCTGGTTTTCTGTTCCTTAGCTGACCCCACCAATTTTACCACCTGTTTCTCCTATAAAAATTGTAAAGTTTTACCTTGGAGTCTTCTATCATTTTTTAAAACTTAATTGTGTAGCGAAACACAGATGTCTACTCTTTCTGTTTGATTTTTAAATGGCAGTAACACTTTATAGCTTTCAAAACAAAAAGATTAAAACATTAAACACATCATTTTTGTAACTCTCAGGCTTTTGAACTTTCAAAATGGAAAAATATTTGCTGCAGTAAATCTTCCATTTTAAAAAAAATACTGCATGAAGATTGCTCTCTTTTAAATATGCAAGTGGGTTTTTTTAGTTGTGTAGGGCTATGGAGTCCATGCTGTAAAAACTCTAGAAAAGTCTGGGCCTCTTTCATGTATGACTCTGATGATTACTCAGAAGCATAAAATAAAGAGGGCATAAGCGACGCAAAGTTTAAAACAAAAAACACTTTCAAAAGATAAAATATCTTCCTAATGTCAGTCTCATCTACCACCTAACCATGCAGCTTCTGTACAGTCTGCCTTTTGCCAAATCCCTTTTATAACTAGTAAAGGAAATGCTATTTGTTTGCATGCAGCTGCAAAAATAAAGAAGGTAAGCTTCTTACTTTCATTTGAATATGAAATATAACACAATGGTTTAGGAAAACAGAATCTCAGTATTTTTAAAAATAGGAACACATAAGGTATTATCGATTACCTAATGTACTGTATTGTTTAGAGAACAACTGCAGCTACTTGTAATGAGGTGTGTCTACCATGGTCCTGGATCTCATGAAGCTTCTACTCTGCTGCAGTTAGAAACAGACTGCAATGAGAAGAAACAGATGCAGATGGAAGATGTAATGTTTATACTCTTTCACTCCAATGAATCCCAGAGGGCATTACAAACTTCACTTATTATTTGTAAAGTGTCCCAAATCTTACAAATATTTTGCTAGCAGTGAAGTCATCTTTGGCAAAGATGCTACTGCTACTACAGGCAGCTCTTCCTGGGCTAGAGCAGTATGGCAAGCTAACTGTACTTACAGTTTATATATAAGTAAATAAAACAAACAAAAAAAAAATCAACCAGAACACTGGACAGTATTTAGGGAAGAGAATTGAAAAGAATATATAAATAGTTCTGCATGAGAAATACTCCAGAAAAGAACACTCTTCTCCCTTCTATCAGACAAAGGTCAATAAGAGGTTACGGAAAATGTATGCTCACTTTACATGCCTGTAATTTGAGGCCCCTTAGATAAATAGTAATAAATGGTAGTAATAAAAGAATCATAGTATTAATGAAATTAAATTGTAGTAATTAAAATTACTTCCAAAATCAAAGTCAACATTGTTGACATTGTTGCCTGTTCATTTACTTCTAGTATTGGCAACATCAATTATTTGACACAGACACTATCCTATGTCCAGATCAGTAGCTAAAGGAAGTTTCCAAAATTGTTTCACACAAGAGAATTCCATGAAGATTTAACCCCTAGAAGAACGTATAAGTAAATGAAATACACTTCGCATTTTCCTCTTCTCTGCTCGCAGTTCATCTTCGTGACATTTGGAAGCTTAGAAACCCTACATGGAAAACTTTTAAATGCTACTAAAAGAATGCGGGCAATACAAGTTAAAGGTCTCATGTAGCCCAGAACACGCTTTCTCCACTGCACCGAAACAGAAATGAGAGACAGGAGGGGACTGAAGAATTCACCAACTGCCAAGACACTTCAGACCTCCAGCAAGTGCCCTGTGCATCTCATTTCTGGGCACTGACCATCGCTCTGCCAGCCCCTGCACACAGGGCAGCGGCAGCTGCAGCCACAGCACATTCAGCCACTCGGGGCCTCATGCCAGGGATGCCACGTTCATGTCCACCCACATATACACACATGTCCATGACATGTCTGTGCTCTGCAAACAGAATTATCTTTTCCACAGGCAAAGGGTGAATGTACTTGGAAGGTGCTAACAAAATTAATGCTGCTATTCCTTTGGAATACCCCAAAACCACCGACTGAGCAACATGTTCTAGAGGTGATTAACATGATGGCCATCATCTGCTTTTACTGTATACTACGGGGTTTTTTTTTTTTGCCAAGACTTTCACGAAATACAGTTTATTTTAGTGAATTTAGAGGTTTGGCCAATGAGAGGACTACAGGATGCCTACCAGTGAGCTGAATTTGTGTTCAGAACACACACCTGTAAAAAGTATAACGTATCTTGAAAAATGTGCTATAAGGCAAACATTGTATAAGTAACATTTCCAAACCATATATACTAATTTGGTCTTGGGGGAACAATAAAAGAAGAAAAATGCTGTTTTATAAATGTAAATAGTATATAAATACATAATATATAGCCTTTCTGGATTTTACAGTAAGTTCTTACAACGAAAAAGAAAGCCTCCAACTTTAGGAAGAAAAGCAAGGGATGTCCAGAATTTTTCAGACCAAAAAATACTGCACTGATGTTAATATTCTCTAATGATAACACTTTTAATTTTTAATAGGACACCACAAGTGTTTCTGCAGAAAAGCAAACTCCTAGCACAGCACTCCTGGTGATGCAGACAGTTACACCATTTTCAGCGTTCCACAAAGAAAGCTGATTTGAAGACTACCCAAGGGGAGAATATGGACTGGCACTTATTTCAGAAAGAAATGCAGCTCAGGTTTGGACAGTCCTAGAAGGTGAGGCTGGTCATGGTGCAGGCATCAAAAATCTCTTTGCTAGGACATACTGCTTTAACTTAAAAAAACCAGTGCAATACCACATATAGGCAGAGCACCTTCCCTTACCTTCCTCAGTCTTACAATGGTCTTAAGATAGTGAGCAAGCATAACCCTCTCACCTTATACATAGGACATCAGAACCAATAATTTTCTTATTTCACTAACACTAGGAATTTGGATGGATTAGCATCTCAGACTCAATTTCTTCATTCACTTCATTAATTTAGTGATTTCATCAAAAGTATGTTGCAAGGAGTTTAAAAGTCTAACCAAGCACTCTTATTTTCCCTTCCACAGGTTTCTCATTATTTGTATTTAACTGAGTGCCTTGATATTTTTAAGAGGAAAAAAATAGGTGCTTCTTATCTATCTCATCTATACCATTTATAATTTTAGCAACTGATATGACACAGAAAGAGGATGAAGAATGTGCCTAAGACAATAATCCCAGGGGGTTTAATCTTGCATCATGGGTTTCCAGCATAGATCATGTTAGCCTCCTTTTTCTGACCTCTCTGGTTTGAGTCAAAGGAATTGGAACTGCAAAATATTCCAGGAAAACATGTACCACCAACTAACAGAAATGAACAGTGCTTTTTGTATGTCACATTCCCTATTCCCTTTCACCTGGCACTTTGGTCCTTCTAAGCAGCCTAAGAAGCAAGGACTTGAAAGATACTAATCTGAACATAGAGCATTCAAGTAATGATGAATATTTAAGAGAAAAAAAGAATCCTAGTTTTTATATTTTCACCTTCTACTGTACCGCCTAGGCAATAGTAAACTATTTCTAGTAACAGCTGCTAAGAACTTTGAAGAGTATTTTTAGGATGCAACCAAGCTCAGGGTATTTTTAATCTATGATTATACATTGTCTAAGTCAGATCAGCATCAGTTAGGAGGTTTAGCCAGACTCTGTTCTTGTTGTTATACCCTCGTATAACCTGAGATGACTTCAAACCAAATCTTTACGAAAGGCCGCTTAAGAAAGTGTTTAACAGAGAAAATTAAGCAGTCCTGCAATTTCTTGGGCAGGGAACATCTTCAGCAGAGTTTCATCTCTTTTACCCTTCAATAATAACAGTAACTCAATAGTAACTGCAGTTAGACAGACTGATGTTTTCCTAAGTTCCATAAACCCTAACACTGCTATTTTAGCCATACTGGAAAAATGCATTAGTTTCACAAGGCTATGTCAAATTTTCTCCAGTGCAGGATGAGCTGAGGATGTGGCAGGTCTGATGAAAAATGCAGAATTCTGCAGCCTTGAGGAGGGGGAATTGGGTATTTTCTCACTTGTTTATTTCCTTACTCTTTCCAAATACCAAGCAGCTAAGATGACAGAATAACGTAGCTTCACTCTTTTGCTTGTATTGCCAGATTCTGCTAAAGATTAGAGACAATTTTCCAATTATTTTTTTCTTATCTTTGGGATTCTGAGAGAGCCTCTCATGGAAATGAAGAGGTAGGAGGTAACTATCTTTGTCAGAAAAGCAACCCAGCTTTGCACTGAGTAGTAAGGGTATCTTTTCCACCTCCACATTAATTACTTTTCACTTTGCGCAGTATTATGTAACATGTTGCTGTGAAACTGTCTTGCAGTTTCAATTTCTCTACCCAAAACAAAAAGGGACCTGCTCCCTTACTGCCACTGAAATTGTGCACTGGCAGGAAAGTAGAACAAATCAGTCAGAGGCTTCCAGACTGCACTGCTGAGAGGAATGAAAGAACAATTTACTGTTAAATGGCTGCACGACAGAGCAAAGGGATACCATCCATGCCAGAGTGTTTAACCAAACCAAGAGATCCAAAAAAATACTGCTTGTTTCTCTCTTGTTAACACAGAACTGAGGGCACAGGAAGAAGGATCTCAGCAGGCTACCAACTCACACTGACAACAGGAAAAGCAATATAAGTGATTTTGACCAGCCCTCTTACACTATTCTCCGCCACAAGCATAGAAACAGGATGCACTTAGATCCAAAAAAACCCTGTAACTGTTATAAATTATTTATTGAAACTCCACATTTTTTTCTCTTCTGCTTTTATTACACCAAAGAATAGTAACAGGAAAAAGGAAATATAACAAGGAAAAAAAGAAAAATACAACACTGTAGCAACAGAGACACAAGTACTTTGATACCCTCCCCAACCTATTGCTTCAGTATGACACTAGCTGGTATCTCAGAACAAGTTCAGCAAAGGAAAGCCTAACTCAATGGGTAAAGGACAGGGAAGTCCAGCAAAGTATCAGTGTTTCATTTCCATTGCAGCTTCCTTACTCTCTCCCCTGGAATCATGAGCAATTTCGTAACAGAGGGGAAGGGTGAGGGCACCAGCCCAGCCCAGCCCAGCCAGGCAGACACTCATCCCTGACACCTCAGTGTTAACTGGGAAGAAACACAGATGCTGTAGAAAATGACTCCTATGCTGGGACACTGACCCTCTTCATCAAGGGAAAGGAAAAGGGATTAAATGAGTTGGGAGAGTCAAAGAAAAGCACGACGCTGGAAAAACAGATGGGATGTGGATTCCCCGCTCCAAGACTAAACTGAATTTGTGAAAAACTGTGCAGAGATCTGTAGAGCCTAAAGTTCTTGTTTATATCTACTACACTGTGAAATAAAATCAGCCTATTGCTAGAAGAACTGACGTGCCTGTTTCTTTTACAGGTGAAGCCTGTAATTCCAGAGTCATCAGCTGGAAGAACAGAGGTGCTCAAAGGAGCTCACACAGTGCAATTAAGATCCTGTGATGTCTGGAGTCAAAAAAGGCCAAAGCTTACCTGCTCCAGGGCTAGGCCACTTGTAGATACAGCTCCAAAAGACTTCAGAAACTGAATCACAGGCAGCAAGTTCCCCTGGACACAAGAATGTCGGACAGGGGCCATCACCTCACCTTTCTACCATTCAAACCCATTTTATAGCTAGGAATGCAAAACTAGCAGGAGTTTGGGGATGGCTACTGCCAATCAAATCAGTATCTACAAACAAGCCAGAAAAGACTTTTTTTTTTTTTACCAAGGGGTGCACTGATTACACACAAGAACAGCAGGGTGATTAAGGTGAGTGAAAATACAACCACAGGACTGCAACTATTTAGTGACACAAGTTCAAACCTGGTGAACTAGTACCTACAGATGTCTAGAGACCCAAAAGCCTTGCAGATTGACACAGAGGAGGCTGAGATTCAATGCAAAAGCTTTCTGCAGCGATGTGGGCAGGATCCATACTTTACCCAGGTAAACACTGGCCACTGAATGGCTGTTCAGAGAGAATGGCTAACCAGAGAGAACCAGCAAAGAGGGCTCAGAAAGTTTGGTACAACATTCTGAGAGGTCAGTGTGTGCAGTCTCATATCTACATGATCCCTTCACGTCAGTTGTCACTGATATCCAGTGCTGAACACACAGGCAATGCAGGAAAAGATCTGAGCAGGATACAGCTACAAAATGGGAAATTCCCACCAAAGGAGGGCACGTTACATTCAGTGCATGCACTCAAACCAGGATACTTGATGATCTTAGAAGAATGAAGCATAAAGTCCCGAACTACTTAAGAAAAAACACATTAATAATCTATTCAGTAAGAGGCATATCATAAGAATATGAAAGAAAAAAACATCGTAACTGTGGTTATTCTTATCAGAAAACATAGATCCAAACAATTCTAAACCCAGGTTTCGGATCTAAATGCAGAATCTTTTTGAAAAAAGTTTATTAAAGAATAGACTGTAGCCTTGGATCCTTCTGGATAATTAATTTTAGGTGAGGAAAAGTCAGTAAATGTAGTTCAGCAATAACATTTTATATGATGCAACAAAGGAAACTACGAGTGTATTTGGAGACGATGGGAAAATTACAGGTGAAAAAGGAATCGATTACAAGGAATAACAAGAGGTTCTGCAAAAGAGGGGTGTGCGAGATGAACGGCAACAAAAAGCTGCGAGCCTTTCGGCAGGTTTTGGGTGCAGGGAACATGAGCGGCGATGGCTGAAGGGGAGCGGAGCGGGAGGCTCCGGGGCCGGGGCGCTGCCTGGAGCGCCGGGGAGCGCTGAACCTCCCCTTCCCCTTTCCCAGGCAGGGCACAGCTCCTGCCCGGTCCCTGTGGGAGCATCCCAGCCCGCGATGGCCGAGCGCTCCCGGCGGGACACCGGGACCGCCCAGCGCAGCGCCCGCCCCCGCCAGCAGCGGGCACCGCCCCGGGCCGGGCCGGACACGCCCTGCGAGAAGGACACGGAGGGCTGGAGAGACGGGAACGGGCTGGGAACGGGGCTGGAGTCTGAGGAGGAGCGGTGAGGGAGCTGGAGGTGCTGAGCATGGAGACAACGAGGCTCAGGAGGGACCTGATCGCTCTCCACTACTCCCTGACAGGAGGGTGTAGCCACACGGGGGTCGGGCTCTTCTACCCCGTAACAATTCACAGGACGAGAGGGAATGGCCTCAAGTGGCAGCGGTGGAGGTTTACATCGGATATTAGGCACAATTTCCTCACTGAAAGGGTTGTCAACCACTTGAACGGGCTGCCCAGGGCAGAGGTGGAGTCACCATCCCTGGAGGGATTTAAAATCCCTGTGGAAGTGGCACTTGAGGACACAGCTTAGTGATGGGCTTGGCAGTGCTGGGTTGATGATCTTAGAGGTAATTCCCAGCCTCACATTCCCTGGTTCTATGAATGCCAGTGTGACTTTTGCCCCAGGCCCACCAGCAGTTGTGCCTGAGGACGAGTGGGGCTCGTTTGTGGGGCTCTCTGTTCAGACGTACCTGCCTCGACCCGTCCTGCCAGCAGCTAAATCGTATTTAAGATCTGACAGCCTTAGCACTTACACTCAGAATTGACCTAAATTCGTGGCCACCATCTGAGGATGGCAAATGGTCTCCATACATCAGTTTCTACTTTCAGTTTTTGAGGAAAATATAGATAGATCAATAGATTGATAGATACTGATGCTCTAAGTGATTCTGACTGTTTCGCTAAAGATCAGCAGGAACATCAGAGCTAAAATCAGGCAAAGTGCAGGTTTATTTCAACACTCTGATCTGAATAAACCAAAGAAATTCATTTAAATGCTGGTTTTGCATGGATTCTCTATGTATCAGGCTGTAATAGCCAAAATTAAAAACGTGACAGACATATTAAGGTGTATCTCACAACCCTCCTAGTGCAACACACCACCAGCACATACCTCTGATTAAAAGCACTCCCTGAAATATGCACAGCTCCATTCAGCTGCAATAAAGAGCCAACTACTCTGCCATGCAAAGTGAATTTTATTAACTTGATTCAGAGTCTGTCATTCACTTTTCAACATCTTACATGTACCTATAATATATGTCATGGTTAATCCATTTGATGGACTGTGTTTATTTGTGCTTCTCTGATGAACTCTTGGCAATTTGCCTGCCAGTACACATCCTTTACAACCTCTTGGAGTCCAAATTAGTAAAAAGGCTTTACATAGCTTGCTTTATTAATAAATAAGTAAAGGAATAAAGGCTAAAAACTGTTTGTTTCTGCTGTCTATTTAGGTTAGCAAGGCTGCAGGCACTGACCTTTCAGAGTCTGTAAATGGTGCTTGGTACAATGCCCATCATTCACCCCAGCCTTGCTGGGCTTCCCAGTGCAAATCTAGTAATATAAAGGCTTTTCTTAGAGCACGATTCACCTTATCTATCAGTAGTTGCACAAAAGATAAGTATCTCCTCCATACTAAATCATCAAAGCTTTCTCTCCAATTAACATTACAAACTACCTATAGACAATTTTATAAGCCTTGTAATATATCTTTTAGGATAAATGAAACTTTTTATCCTGTTTTTTTCTTCCTCAAAAATGAAATCTTGTGACATTACCCAAAAGGTATCATTCTTCCCCAATTTTCTGTAATGAGTTCTTAAATTGACATGGCAAACTTTCCATGGTAAGTGTATTTCTGATAATCAAAATCTAGATCTTTAATAAAGCTGCAATTATTAGTTTCATGACTAAAACTCTTTCTCCCTTCAGTAACTGACATTTTCAAACTTTAATGCAGGGAATGAGAACACACCATAAAGCAGTCTACAGTAAAAGATTAAAACAAGGAGCAAAGGGAAAAGCATTTTATCTTTAATTCTCACTACCACACTACAGCAAGTGGGGAAAAAAAAACAATTGTAGGAATCAAGGCAGGGTTGGCAGCACATTTTTGGCCATGGCCAGTGGTCCCATGCTCTGCTCAGACAAAGCACTACCATGGAGCACAGCCAGACAGGCTCTTGAGGTGGTCTGGCTGCAAAGGAAGTATCTGGGCAGCATTTCACACTGTGTGAATCTTCAGTGTCTTCACCTGCTGGGCAAGTGCTCTCTTACATATCACCGTGACATTATGAGTCAGGTTTCCTTCAGGCATAAAGTACAATTTCGCTGCATGTGGCCCAAACTGGATGCAACCAAACAAGCCAAAAAGGGCAGTACTGAGAAAATCACTGCCTTCATGGATCAGATTAGTGTCAAAGAAGGGACAGTGGTTTGGAAGTTTGGGAGTTTTTTTATTTTTAATCTCTTGACCTTGATCATGATCATATTAATAAAGTGAAATTAGTGTTTAGAAGGAAAGACATATCTAAAGCAATACAGCTGCACATGAAGATAGCTCTGGATTAGGAGAGGCTCAGGAAATGCAGCACCAGTTGTCTCCAGTATCTTTTTGGAAGTCTGAACTTAGTAAGATCTACAAATATTACTGGGTTTGCAACAACAGACACCAGGTACCTTCTAGCAGATACCACAGCACTCTACAAGGCAGGAGGCCAGGTCACTTTTTATTTTAATTTTTCACTACAAATGCAGGTCATCTGTAGCATGGTTAAGTACATCTTGGGGAATAGTCCAAGCACAAGGCACTGCAAGAGCTTTTGCCAGGTCAGACCAGGAAGGTCATTCAAGACTCAGGTGTGCTCCCAAGTACAGACAATGCAGGCAGCTATTTTAGCCACAAACCTGTCATGAAAAATCACTGGATACAAACCAAATTCTGCAGTGCCCTACTAATAAAACACAGCTCTCCCCTCCCCACAAAAATTCCATGGAAATCAGATAATTAACAAATGAGGAAGAACATAATTACAAGATTGTAGGGTATCCTTATCCCTATGAATATGTCAGCATATTTATCACTGTTTCCTGTCACCACATACAAAGAACATGTCTTTAATGCAGTTAGTTTAATTTAAAAGCTCAAAAATAATAATTTCTCACCTCTATTGACATTTCTAGAAGTTATTTTTGCCTTAAAACATCACCATGAGGATCTCTGAAGCACATTACACATAACAGCTTGAGGCTTTTATCTGCCTGAACAACCAAATAATGGTGTTAGAAAAGTGTCTTTTCTGCTCCCAAGCATGCTCAGAAGCAAATTGCACAAAGGAAAAGAGTGACCCAGTTCAGCAATGTAAACACATGTCACCTCACTGGCTTTCAAAGTGTAGCTGAAATAACGTTCAGATGCTGCAGCCTGCACTTCAGACAGCAAAGTCCATAAATATTCCCTAACAGGACCAGATAAAGAGACAGTGTGCTGGTTTTGGCTGGGGTAGAGTTCTGACAGTCAGATCACTGCAGGGGTGAACTGACAGAGGTCACTCCAAAGGCCACGTTCTTATAGCTGTAGCTTTGCTGGGGAATCCTGTGAGCTGTATTTCAGATGTCTGCGTGGCTTCAAGCAGCAGGTCAGCAAGAGGCACTAAGGAAAGACTAATAACCTGCAGTGAAATCAGCATCACCAGAGTGTGCAAACTATTCCCCAAACCAGCCCAGAAATTATCCCTCTACATTTGCCGAAGAAAGCCATTCTGGGTATCTTCAATTTACTCCTAACAGAATCTGTCTGCTTCACCTGTGCAAGTTATTAAAAAAGGTTATTAAAGCTGTATTAATTTAATTCATAAGGCCTTTTCTTCGACCTGTACTGATGAGACAGCGATGACCTGCTTTTGCAGTTTGATGTGTTTCATGTTTCTTTTTTGGGAACAAGCACCACAATGCCTTTGAAAACATGGACACACGAGACCTGCACATTAGTCTGAGGATCCAGCAGCCCTCACATTGTGAAACAGCTGGAAGGGACTTTTCAGTCCTCAAAACCTTTCCATTTCTCTCCAGCTGTTTATAATGAGAGTAAAGGAACACATCTTTCCAATCCAGCCTGGATGATTAATTAACTGATGCAACAGCAATGCTGCAGCTGCGTTTGCCAAGTTTTCATCCTCGGGACCATAATTAACACAGAGGAAGTTCCAGTGGGAATCAGGCTTGAATGACATCAATGGTAACAATTAAAAGCTCCTGAAGCTTTTACGGCACTTCAGAGCAGCTTCTTCTTCTCTGAGCAACCCTTCAGTTCTGCCAAATGCCTCTTGGAGGCAGCTGAGGCTCAGTCTGTTTTCACTCGACTCAAAGATCATTCTGGCCAGCAGAAACCTCTGACCTAAGGTTTTGCTTCTAAAGTAACAGCGCCTTGATTATACTTCCCCTTTATCCCGATTTCTTTCATGTAGGAAACGAAAGCACAAGAGAAAAGTGCACAACTGAAATGGGAATTGGAGGCAGATTTCTCCCTTCAGCCTGCCTTCTGGATTTGCTGGTGAATTCTGTAGTTCAAGGAGGCAAGAAGCCATAAAGCTGTCGGACTATACTTAGCTTTACCCCAGCAGAGTTTTGGCTTTCTTCTGCCACTCTCTAAAACTTCATGGCTCTGAGCTATGGGTATTCACACCTCATGGCATAAAACCCAAACACCAGACTGCAGCAGTTATAGTAACATAGTGGATTTTAGTATTTTTGTCTTATCTAGTGGAGATATTCCCATTTCCACCCTTGATTAATGCACTGACCCAGTGTGCAAGATTTCCCAATTCCTCCCAGACACATCAGTCTACCCACAGACAGCAGCTCCTAATGAGGCAATACAGTTCTCTCTGCTCTGAAACAAATGCAAAGAGAGGACATCCTTGATCTTTCATTGCCTAAGTGTTTCTGGTGCAATGATCTACTTGCAGCTGACATTTGAAACTTGAAGCTGCAGACGGGATTTGAAGGTCATCCAAACACAGCTTTAAACTTGCCCTATTTTGCTCCCTAACGTAGCCTCCATACAAGTCTCTGGTTGTAAGTTATCCTTAGGAGGTTCTTTTCCTCCAAGTTGATCATCTGGTATATCAATTTATGACTGGGTGGATAAAAGCAAAAATACTTTCACAGAGATTTTCCTAATTATGTCTCCATTTAAAGCAGTAAATGTGGAAAACTCAATTTTGTCTTTTAACTTACACTGTTCAAAGAAAAAAAAAATCTCTTTTTCCCCTATAACCACATGGCACTTTGCTAGAAATAGACTTCCATCATGAAATGTTGTGGTTAAATATCTGTTGTACCTTATCAGGACAGTGTGTTAGAGATCGTGTGATATTCCCTAGGCTAGTAAGTGGACTTACAAGAATTTGTATTTCTAATTCAAAAGTGTAGGTGTTTATACCTATCTACATTTGAGCAAAAAGGCTACCTATGTGTTTGCATAAAAACCTGACTAAAGCCCCATGCAAAGGATCAGCCCACATCTGTATGACACTTCAATCCTTCTTAAGCCTATTCAAAATATCATTAACATTCTTCTTACACAAATAAGACAACACCACTCTGGATTAGGTAACAGGAGACATGCTTAGTATGCTGGTCTACATGAGAGAGAAGGAACAGCATAGCATTACTAGGTTATGCTATCACCTGTGGTTTCTAACCCCCTTGGACACACCACCCTCCTTATATAATTCTCCTACATCATGGCCTGCACCTGCCTTCACAGATCATGCTGACCATTGGAATCTGTAATGCTGAATCCCAGAGCAGGAGAGAAGCTGTAGCATTGAGGAAAGGCTGAGTTGGCCGGTATTTAGGAGAGGAGCATCACAGAACTAGGGTCAGCTCTGACTGGCATCAGTGGCTACTCAGACAAAACTTCCTAATTGTGGTGCTCTGAATCCTGTTAAACACACTCATAGTGACTTGCTATAAAGACCTCACTATTTTTAATTACATACTTGCTTTGTAAACCACAAATTCAGGCTCTCTTAGGAAGTGGAAAGAACTAAGTAATAAATCCTTCTCAAATAAAATCCCAAAAATCTAGTGATGCAAGCCACTTCACACAGCAAACTCCAGTCTGAGTTTAAACCATGACAATAAATGTTGCCAGACAAGGCCTTGAGCCACCTCATTTGTGCCACATCATCAGCAGGCAGTTCTGTTCACTGGACGGGCTTGACACTTCACACTCAAAGGAAAAGGCCAACTTACATGTGACAACAGATGGCCGTGATGGGGAGAGGCCATGCTCAAAATGTGTTCCATGACTGCTGTCTCAAATTACTTTCATTCCCCAACTTACTGACTTCATTACCATTACCCAGTCTGACAATACTATTTGTGATGGTACATGTAAGTCTCAGGAAATGCCTGCTGACCAGATACTTTACAATGGCTTTCTCTAAAAGTAGCACAAGTGTCAGCATGTTTTCTCACTGATTTTGTATGTGGACTACCTCTGGGATTCTTCATCTCCTGTAATTTGTACTTCTTAACATTTCTCCTATAGCAAATCTGAAAATCTTGAAAATACCAGGGAGGTGATTTTGCAGAGCATCTTCTGCAATGTCCCTGAACATTTCTCAGAGCAGTTGAAAAGGGAAGTTGTTCCACAGCTCCTGACCCCACCATACGGCAGTGGTTAAACTCAGCCCTCAGATCATCTGCACAATAATAGAAGCACCTGTGTCAAGTCAAGAATGGCTCTTTTGGACATCAGGAAAGGCAGAAAACCACTATGGGCAATCATTTTAATTATTAAAGAGCCTGGTCATCAAATGAGGGAACATTGATTTAAAAAAGTTCCTTTACTGTATTGTGCATTAAAATCATTAATCCTCAAAGCTCTGCAAAATGGACCAACACAGCTGTTTGTGAGCAGCTGTCTTCAGCAAGGAACCCAAAGGCCAAGAGGAAAAGTCACGAGGTGTTAGCTAAACTACATGTTAACAAAATCAAGGTAACACCTGACACTACATACATTTATAATCCTGCTGGTTTTCATTCTGTACAGCTATGCCACACATGGAGAAAATGTTCAATGACAGGCTGGACAGCACACTGGGTAGCAATTTGCAAGAATGCAACCAAGAAGGATAGAGGAATTCTGAAATTAATCTCAGGGGCTTGTCTAAAACCACATCAAAGGCATAACCATGGCAGCAGCAGCCATACCCAAACTCCTATGGAGCCTGGGAAATAACAGCAATTAAGTCGTGGTGATAGAGATTTCATCTTAGTCTATCCACCAGAACACACAGGTTCTTTGCTGTCAATCACGCCACTGTGACTTCCCTGGTACTGCTACCCAAA
This sequence comes from Eulacestoma nigropectus, assembly GCA_013397775.1. Lineage (NCBI taxonomy): Eukaryota > Metazoa > Chordata > Aves > Passeriformes > Eulacestoma > Eulacestoma nigropectus. The sequence continues at coordinate 271,475 of VZTE01005203.1, forward strand.
CTATGCCAATTAAAGATGTTATGTCATATGACATATGGCAAGTTACAATCACACCCCTGTTGTGTAGACAGCAGCAACAGAAGGCTTTGATTCCTGCATACCTGGACTTCAGCAACAGAAATGCAGCTCACACTCCCATAAATGGCACCATTCCCAGTCTCCTAATCAGACTCTGTCTTCAAGAAACCCTGACAGTCTCTTTCTGGGTCTATCAAACACTCATGAGGACAGCTTAATAGTAGAGGTAAAGCATTGTGAAAGTAACGTTCTGCCTTACATGGAGATACAACTGAAAGACAGCACTGAGCTCAAATGGTTCAGACCAAAATGGAGAAGAACACAAGTTTCTTTAGAGTCAGCAGACTGGAGACACAGGCCCATCGCTGCCTTGCTCCAGGAGGTACAAAAAGCACTTATGGGCTGTTCATGTGACCCAGTGAAAAGCCAGACATCACAGTCATGGAAGGAGGAAACCTCACCAATAATAATGTTGTGGAATATACACTATTTGTCCAGATGTATGTTGACAACCTCATTTTCAAGGAAAAAAGTACTGTTACACAATGAAACTTGTCCACTGAATCTAATGCCATCCCCTGTACTCAGGACACAATTAAAGTCAACACACAAACCAACAGTGAATCAAACAACCACCTAATACCACTGTATTCAGTAATTTCTTTTAGGCTTTTGGAGCCATTCCTTCTGGAGAAGCCGGAACAGAGAGCTACAGGAATGCAGTGCTTGGGGAGATAGCTAGGGCATAACATGCACTCTAAAAGCAGCCTAAAAGTATAGGCTCTGTCAGCACTAGCTCTGGGCCATCTGCAGGTTCCAAATGCCCTACAGAGCATTACCAAGAGAGAAATACTTATTATTTGGTTTAACCAGAATAGATACAAAACTGGAAATTATTTGACTGGTGTGCAGCAATTTAACCCAGGCATCCCAGGCATTTTCACACCAAGCTCCCTCAGTGCTGAGAAAACACCATGGCATTTCCCAGTCACCTGCATATCACACAGATACCTGATTGACCCAGTGCAACCCTGATGTAACTCTGCTAATTCCACTGTGCTGACTTTAGAGTTGAATCTGTCCCCTAGATGCTGCATTGCTCCACTTCACACAGTTAATGTGTGTGACTAAAGCTCTGCTCAGCTCCAGATGGCCAAACGTCAAAGAATTTGAAAAACAGTGATTGCCAAATCTCTGCTGGAAAAAAAATAAATATATACAGAAGAAATCAAAGAGGGATCACTAATTCAGCATCAGAAAATATAATGCAACGTGCTGTCTTCTGTTTTGTAGCTCAAGGTATTTACCTTGTAAAAGGTAATGAAAAGATGCAAAGGTCATGAAAACCTGCAACAAATCGCTACTCCTGGCTACTGAACAGCATCTCAGCTCTCTTCACCCCGCTGACAGTGTTTATGTCCTCCAAGACAAAAAAGCCACCATGCTCTAGATTAGGGGTAAGACCTCCATGCCCCTACTGGCACACAAGCAATTCCAAAGTATTAAATCTAAGTAACAACTATATTCAGATACTCCGCTTTCTTTAAAGAAGGTAAGGCATGACTACAAAGAGAACTATGCACTCCGAAAAAGGGGTTGCCTGTGGTTTAGTCAACTGAATAAAAGCATCTGTATACAATTTGGGGAGTTCTTCATGGTTTTAGCAGTTTTCCAGTATGCCAGGATGGCAAGAGAATTCATTGGAGCTACTCAGTTCAGTGCAGTGTTTAGCCTGGAGAGAGGAAAGGAGAGAGGGAGGAAGGGATAGCAATATTTTGACTAATATACAGAAATGGAACTCATTAAGAGTAGGATCAATTTCCAAGTTTTATACAACTTCTCTTCTCTGCACTAACCTACATCTGACATCAGTCATAACACTCCTAAAATGGCTTAAAGGAATTTTCACACCTTCCTTCTAGGACATCATGTCCTAGATCAGATAAAGCAGATTCTATACGAAATACAGATTTTACCTAGACTCCTGTAACTGCCAGGATGAATGATTCCCCAAAAATCACAATGCCCACTGTCATTCTTTCAAATAGGGGAATGCTTACTCAGCTTAATGTAGCTCATGAATCACTGTATACAATTAAAATTATTTTAAACCTGCCAAAGTATAACTATCTTCATTATCAGCTAAATTTGATAATAACTATATATTCTTGAGGCTCTCTGTTCTGCTCACATATATCATGAATGTGCAAACCCCCCTTGTTTTGAAGTCTCCAAAACAGGGGTTCGGACTAAACACACCTGAACAAAACTGTATGTCCCATAGCACAGAACCCTGTGTAGTGACAGGCTGCTGGGTTTGGCTGGGGTAAAGTTCATTTTCTTCATGGTATCTAGTAGGACACTCTGGTTTGGATTTAGTCTGGAAGCAGTGTTGATAACAGAGAGATGTTTTCATTATTGCTGAACAGCACCTACACAGTCAGGGCCTTTTCTGCTCCTCACCCCACCCCACCAGTGAGCAGCCTGGGGGTGCACAAGGAGCTGCGAGGGGACACAGCCAGGACATCTGACCCCAACACAGGGACAGTCCAGCCCATGCAGCGTCACTTTCAGTACAGAAAACTGAGGAAGAAGAAGGAAGGGGCAGATGTTTGCAGTGGTGGCGTGATGCCTGTTATTGTGCCACTGTGCATGATAGAGCCCTGCTTCCCTGGGGATGGCTGAACACCTGCCTGCCCAGGGGAAGCACTGAATAATTCCTTGTTTTGCTTTGCTTGTGTGTGTGGCTTTTGCTTTCCCTATTAAACTGTCTTTATCTCAACCCACGAGTTTTCTCACTTTCACTCTTCCGACTCTCTCCCCATCCCACTCGGAAGGCAGTGAGCGAGCGGCTGAGTGGGGATGAGCTGCTGGCTGGGGTTAAACCACAGCAGTTACAAACTGCTGATGGTGAAAGGGCCTCGAAAAGGCTGTGTGCCTCGTCCTGCCTCCAGGCAACTGTCCCTACAACCAGTCCTATGCTCAGTATCTTCCTCTGCTTCAGATCACACCAAAAATCTGACCAGTTCCTCTCTCTGACTAGTACAAATCTGGAATTATTCTGCTGCCCTCCCCAGTTATTCCAGATTTACACAATCAAAGAGAATACAGCTTGTCTTCCAAGAGTTCCACCACCAAAAACTACTTTTTGCCAATATATTCTTTGCCCTTAAAATAGGCACTGCAGTTTCTAAACAGTTGTTCAGGCAAGAAACAGATCAGAAATAAAAGACATGCTGATTATTTTTTGCAACACTCAGGAAAGATCAAATTTCTTCGCCTGCCTCACCTTCTGATCCTGCAGAGTATGCTAAAGTGTAAGCACAGTACTGGTGGACATTTTCAGGACAGGAAAATAATCATTTTAGAAAGGCTTTTAACTTCCAGTTTCTAGTGGAAAATGAATTTGATACTAAACATTTGTGGTCCCAAGACCAACTCTTAAGAATAGAATGTTTACAGAACCCATAAATACTGGTGGTGAATAATGTTGGACAAAATGAAAAGATGAATTAAAGATTTCCTACTGGATTATTCTGCATTACAGAAATTAAGGAGGGTGGGGCAGAAGATTAAAAATAGAGTCCAAAAACTGTTTCAGTCCATGATGAGTATTGTTTCTGGAATTCAATCTGGGGAAGAAACATCAATTAATGTTTTACTAAGGACTCCACACTTTAAAGAAATTCTCAACAGGGCCAGTAACATGCACTATAAATGCAGTAATGCTCTCCCATACTGGTGTCAAAACATTTTTTTATCCTAGAATTTGGAAAAATCTCAGACAAACAACATTTGTTGCTGGAAATCAGAAAATGAGAACACTCCAAGTAAACTGATCTTTCCAGCCAGCATGAAGGAAGATCGATTCTGTCTAAAATTGTTCAATTTGGAACTGTTAATAACATTACTGGTGTTTAGGCACCAGCAGTGATTCCTGTGGAATTTATTTTCTCTTCCTGCTATTTTTTCTGTCTCCCCAATTTCATTAAGTGTATTTTGTGAACAGAAAAACTACTGTTACATTCATGGAAACACTTGATCAGTTTTGCCTGCATGTGTGGGTGCCTTTACACAGGTCAGAAATCAAAAGTACATCGTAATTAACCCATTCCCAGCGAATTAACACAGGACTTCGGCTGGCATATTTTCTAGTTTCTTTACAGGCCCCAGCTGATGGGGTTTCCTCACTGCCCTCAGAAATCTCCTAATACTTCTGTTTGAAACAGCAACTTGCACTGCAATGAAAGCATCAGTAGAAAAAAAATTAAGTACGTATTCAGGGAAAGCAGCAGATCCTACTTTTAAGTAAACCATGTAATTCAGCAGGATGGAAACTCACCAGGGCTGGAGCTGTTGAGTCTCACTCAAGATTAGCCCTTTGCTAGGAAACATGAAAACATGGCACCTAAGTTAGTTTTGTATTTTTCCCCCCAGAAGTCATATGCTTGCACACGTGTTCCTCAGTCCCTTTCCAGGCCCTACGCCTGTGTGATACCGCTAGAGAAGCATAACTTCATAAACCTAATTGCTTAAAAATAGGATCTGGCAGAGCACCAGCTCCTAGATCAGTCTGTGAAGCGTTCAGAGGTTTTAGGCAGCAAAGAGTTTTTCCTCAGGCTATTACATTCCAATATTTCCCTCTACTCCCTTCAGAAAATCACAAAAATATTTGCAGCGATTCCAAAGACAGTTGCTCCAGCACACACTCCCCTTGACTGACTGCTAGGCTACTTGGGGGGCCCAAAAAATAAAGAAATAAAAACAAAAAGCTTTTTGACACCGGAGCACCTATAACTCCTTTTTGTAACTCTCTAAATGTTCTCTATTCCCATTTATTTTAATCTTTTTTAGACTCAGGGCCATTCTCTCTGTGTCAGTTCTGCCATGCACACTCTCTTGCCTCTCTTACCTTAAACATGTTTCTTTCGCTCATCATTCTCAGGTGAGCTCTTCCACTCTCCACAGCTCGTGCAACCTCCTTCACTCACTGCTCTCATGGCTTCTCAGCCTCAAGAGGAAAGGGGTAGGAAGCAAATTTAATAAGGGTAGAAGGCTCAATCTTGACCTTGCTTCCTTGGAAAACTGAGTCATAATCGAATAGCAACATACGGATCTCTCTGGATCTGTAAATCTGGAGAAAAGGTTCAGCTATGGAGGCTGAGTATCACAGAAAAACCATTTCATGCAACTCCACTAATCTTTCAGGAAGAGAAATTGTGTGGAACGGAGCATGAATTGATCTCCTCCCCTCCTTCAAATGACTGTACAGGTGGTTCCAGTTCCTTTAGCTGTTCTCCACACATACGCTCCCAGTCTGTCTGTGTGTACACACCCCTGCACATGCCCACAGCCACCAAGGGGATCTCTGCTGGGGTTACCCCTTCCCTGCACTTCCAGTCACTGCACTCGTTAGTTCAGGCTTCTCCTGACCTACCCTCTCCCAGCCATTCCCTTGGGCAGCAGCACCAACAACCTTTACTAAAAATACCTCCTGAGCATCATAAATAGCAAGATGGTAGGATTCTTAATCCCCCTTCAGGCGTGTAGTCTTTTTGCTTTTGATAAATACAGAGTGGCAACAATGGACAGAGAATAGAATGCATTTACAGTACTGGTCTGCTTGGCCTGTGCCTTGCAGAAAGGAAAAATGAGGACTCCCAGTATCCACAAATGCTGTCAGCAGAGGACAAGAGAAAGAGGGGAAGATTTCTATTGCAAGAAGTCACAAAGTCTCCCAAACCTAAATTTTGAACATTTTTAATTCAATAGGATTTACTGGCCAAACCACAAGACCAGTGTTCCTAAAGAAAACCTTAGATCTGCAGAGTACCTGCGTCAAGCAGGGAGCCAGTCAGCAGGAAAACTCAAAGGAAGGGAAAGGTTGGCTCTTGCCCTGCTGAACTTTTGTACCACCACAAGCTGTACAGAACAAGCCAAATGCACAGTGCCAAGCCAGCCTGGCAGAAGGAAGAGCAAGATACAGCCCTTTCATGCCACTTGACTCTTGAAACACTTAGGCAAATGCTACATGAACCTCTCTACACCCCTGCCACACAGATTTGAAAAACCCCTGCACTACCTAAGGACTGAGGTCATGCTATATCTGGAAATAAAAAATATGTTAAAGAACCTAAAATCAACTGCCATTTGAGTTTGAGTATTCAGCCATTTTCCTTACTGAATGTATTAGGATAGAAATTCAAAAGTTCCAAAGAAAGTCCAGCAGACTGCGAGCTTTGTTGACACCTATAATTCCAAATATTCAAAAATTCCAGTTTATGATGAAAAAAACCGTTAGATGGCTTTTTGGGTTTATTTACATTTTCCTGTAAGTTTTATAATAATAAAGCTAATATAAATAGCTAATATATAATAAATAAAAAATTCCCCTGTCCAGCTGCAGCTCTAAAGCAAGGGCATCACAAGTGCTGTTTCCTGCATAAACATGTAGGAAAATATTTACTATGTTGCAAGCATGAAAAAAACCATGGTATATCACTGTGGTCACTATAATGCAGTCAGAGACACTGGCAATTTAAAAATTTTAAATGGTATTTTCAAAAAGATAGAAATAAAGACAATGGTATTGGAATTTTATTGCAAATGAATCTAATCATATATGAACATAATCAGTTAACCAGAATCTTTTTCTCCGAAACACAAGACTCCAAATGTGCACTGCACATCTCAGTACACAAAACATTTTTGTCATTCATCCCAAATATCAAAACATCTGGCAACAGAAAATAGAAAAAAGTATTTATAGACATTTTTGGACAGAGATTACTTCAGGTCAAGTCTGAAAGCATCCTTAAGCTGCAATCATCAAAATCTTTTATCAGTTATTTTGGATTTAGCTAGTGTTACTAAGAGAGAACATAACATAGGCTTTTTATAGCAGCTGCCAATTCAACAATGATCAAAGTTTCATTATTCTTCCTTAGATCAAAGTCTGGACTGAATAATTTTGGGATTATCTCCAGCTCATGAAGTAGAATAAACAGTTTTGGATAACCACATTATTATATAACAGTACTGTCTTCTTGCAGTAAGTTTTGCTCTTATTTACATATGCTACAAGTTTTTAATGGATTGTCTGATTATCATTTAATTATTTTATTGGCTTATGAGGACAATAAAAGAAAAACCTACACAGCAGCAGCAGAAGGCCACAGAAACATTCAACATTCTTGTGCATCTACATTCATATGCAGAGGACATTCATGAGAAGAGGTGAAACCGAGATTAGGAAAGTAAGACTGGGCATACTTCCAGTGAAAGGTAATAGGTTTTACATCTCTGCTCATTATAAACCACTCAAGACATCTGGAGATCTCCTCTTGTGGGACAGAGGCATTCACACACACCTTGGCACAGCCTGTCCATGCCTGACACGCCCTTCCGACTGGGATAAGGAACGTCCTAGGTAGAGAAAATCAGTGTAGTCACACTATGTTGGCTTTCATTAGCAGGCATGAAATACTGCTACATGGATAATACTCAGCACTATTGTTTTTGCAACTAAACTTAGTTGTAAAGGTGCTTAAATTTGTGTTTCACTCGGGTGCTTTCAGTCAAGAAAAATCATGTTTTTCTCCTTTTGGTTTTCATTCTGAGAAAACCATTGATTTCCACACTGTCTGTTGACCACAGGCTCAACTGTGTTCCTGTTCCACTGAACAAGGTATTTAGTGTTATCTTCAGTGACACAGAAAGTCCTAAATTCATCTCTTCTTTTACACCCTAATTGTATGAAATTCATTCATCTTACACAGTCTTTCTGGAAGTCAGCTCTCCCACAAATTAGGATTAGGAGAAGTGGCAACCCAGGACACCAGAGAAAGCCATAATGCCAATTATACCATTGGCATAAACTGTTTTGCATGTTCTCTAAGTAGGGCCAAGAGTTAGAGCTGGAACATCTTTTTCAGACTTGTTGCTATTATAGGCTCTTAGCTATGTTTCTTTATCATTAACTAGGTTTCAGCTCTTATATAACCTGGTTGTCTCCCAGACTTTCTAATGCCAAAAATAAACTGAAAGCTTTCATCACTAGTTAAAAGGAAACTGTAATTTGAACAGCAGTTTTGCTGACTTCTCTGTTGATCAAAGATGCCTCATACGAGCCTGATGTAATAGAAACAAAATCAGATTTATAATGACAGTAATTAAAGCAGAATCTTTTCATTGAGTGAAATCTCAGAGTCTTTACTTGTATAAGACATATTGGAGGAAACAGTAGTTAAAATGAGAGCCCATTTATTAAGTTGAGGTACCAGTTACAGCAAAGGGAATGACAAGTATTAAAAAAATGTTGCAAAAACTGTTTCAGCTTCACACTTTTTATTAAAATGTGTCTATCTCTATGATGATACATGACCTGTTTTGCCATTCCAGAAAGAGAATAAAATATATTTATTAGTAAGGAAGCAGTAAACCAGAAGTTCTTATCATGCCCTTCCCGCAGAGCCCACTCTGCTAAGACCATTCACTTCTGTGATTGACCTCCAAAAGGATAATTTCTTAGTGCTATGGCAATAAGTTACCAGGGAAAAAGTCTGTGAGCAAGAAATAGAAAAAAAACATTGTTGGCTTCATCAATGAACAGTAACACAAACTGCAGTCTGCAGCATGCTGCAGAGAGAGCTAAGCACAGGTCTAAAGGCTTCAGGGAGTCAGAACCTCACAATTTGCTGGCTGGCTTGGACTGGGTTTTCTTGTACCACCCTCTAAGATGAAACTGCAAATAGACCACAGGGGATAAAAGTACCTTTTGCCTCACCTTTGAGAACATCATCTTCTCGATGTTTCCTATTTCACGCTTCTGTTCAGAGTGCCTTCGGTCACAGCTGCACAGAGCAGGCATCTCTCCCGTGGATTTCTCCCCGCAATCCTACCAGCACAGCAGGAAAATACCAGCAACCTCCTCTCTGGAGGCAGAGGGCATACTGGTGCCACAAAACACTCTGGCTCATCACACTTTTTTTTACACACCGATCTTTTTTACAACTATGAGACCAGATCCTCCTTCCACTTCAAAATGTGGACTTCAGAGGAGCAGAGTAATAGTTTTCAACAAACATGAAGTGCATACGATCTTTTCTATCCATGAAGAAATAACTCCAAGGATATGTAAGTTGGCCACAACAAACTTTGCAGCAGCACAGAAGCCAACGCAGGCTGCAGAACCCACACAAGAACTTGGGCAGGTACTCACAGGTAGCCCCTATTCAGCTCTCACTAAAGCTCTGCACTTTAACTCAAATGCGTGCATGTGTACAGCAGGCACTGCGCTGTGGATGTGGCCGCATTTCATCAGTTACATGGAGCAAACTGACTTGCCAAAGCCCTAATTCTGGATTAAATTCTGGATTGCAAATAGGAAAAGAAGGACGTAAAACAACCCCATCGCACCGGCGTACCTTGTTGAAGCTTGTCTGGTCCAACCTTGTTTACAAACTAAGGATTTCTCTCCACAACATATGGGACCACTAAAAATACAGAATGTAATGCACAACAATGTTTACAGAACTGGGACTCTTATTTGGGTGTGCGCTTCTGAAAATTTATTTCTTTCTGAAAACATGACACAATAAAGGCTGAGTATTTAAAAATAAAAGCATGCTCACAGTTTTTCTCTGCTATTGCTGTATAATGTTTTGGAGTTTTCTTTAGCTTTTAATGAAGAAAAACACCTAATTATAAAGATACTGTTGCCTAAACACTATGTGATAAAAGAATTAAAGGCTACTTGCTGGTTTCAGAACTCACAGGCAAAAGTCTGCTTTCCCCAGTGTGATTCTGCCTTAGCACTGCAAAACTAAGAAATAGTACACCAGTCACATGAACTAACCATGTGTGGTTTTCATCTTCAATTACTAACAGATTAGATTAAAAAATAATTTGAAATATTCAATTCAAACCTATTAAAAGAAAAAAAAGAAATCCCCAAAAGATTGTTTTCAGAGACTGTGAAACACATGAGGTTCTGGCGTTCTTCACTGAAAGCAATTTTGCTGGCTTTTCCTTCCATAAGCTGATGCTTATTTTCCTTCTTTGCAATTCCTTTCAAAGCCATGCATCTAAAATAGACTCTGCCTCATTGTCCCAGTTTCCTCTTGTTGTTGCCATTAGTCTGTGCAACTTTTTCCATGCATTCAGGACTAATTTTCATTAATCTCAAAGGTTAAACAGCACAGACTAAGCTTTGTTGAGGGGGAGAAAAGATGGGACAAGGTATGAAACCTTGAAAAAGACCAGCTTAAAAGAGATACTGCTGTTTAAATAAGATACCTCTGTAAAATATTCTTCTTTCCCATTGAAACAAAAGCTCTACGAGGCCTAAAGATTCAAATGCAGCTGGTTCTCATGTACAGACACGTACTGCTTTCGCTGATTTGATGATCCAGGTGCTAATTCTGAGCTACTTAAGCCATTAAATTGAGGTTCAAGCCCTAAAATGAGTAACTAGTGAAAAAAGCCTAAGTCATTACATGTATTTAGAAGAAATAAGTAGAAAGTACAGACAGGATTAAATAACAGTATGAAATCAGTATAGAAGAAATTCAGGGCAAAATCTGAGGAGAGAAAAGCTCTCAGAGCCCGTTCCAAATCCTGCCCTGCATAGGTATTCTGAGTGGGAAACAGCTGTGTCGGCATGACTGCACACAGAGCCTGCCTCAGGTAGTGCTGCAGAGCCCCGAACCCTGCCAAGAACGCGTTCCTTCGGGCTATGGAGCCTCGTAGCAGGGAAAATGGGGAAAATCACTAGGGCTGGAAGCAGTAAAACTACAACACTTGACTACTATAAACATGCTAAAATTCTTCTCTTGGAAAACGAAGGAAATTTTCAGCCAGCTCACACTGCCCCACTCTCCAGGTCACTTGGCCTGAGAGCGTTTGGTGACAGCCACAAAATAGTCACATCACAAATTAGGGACATTATAACGTGCCTGAAAGAAATATCCCTCACAACAAGAAGAAAAACACAGCACTGGATTTCAGAAAGGATACAGCAACCACCTCTTCAGTGGCTGGTTCCTTTAGATACGAGCAATATTACCCTGAAAATCACGGACCGTAATAAAACATTGACCAGGAACTCCCAGCAGCAAGTTTTAAATCACTCAGCATAGACTTCAATCAAAACCATCGCTGCCAGCAACAGCAGCCATGTCTACAGCTATCTGAGGAGAAGAAGATGATTTGAAAAAGAAAAATAAAGACTGTTAATGGTAGGAACTCAAGATTTAGTATGCAAATTTCTCATTGAAAAAATCTGTTTTCTTCACACAAAAGTTCCCAACTGTGAGATAGATCAACCAAGCAATGTGCACAGCGTCCATGGAGAAAGAACCGCTACCAGACCACAACATAATGAGTCAAAGTTTTTCACCTGCTGTTAGAACTCTATTATCAACTTGTGCAAGAACAAATAAGGAGCCTGAGAAGAGGCCCAGAAGGCAGAAATTCCCCTGTTCTGACCTGACCCTCAGATTCGGGGGGGGGGGGAAAAGTCCAGGACTTTTCTCACCTTTAAAATGAGGACAAAGCCTCTCTCTCACCACTGTCACAGTGATTTATTTGTCTGAAATGTGAAGTGTTTGATCTACATTTGTTAAAAAATCATATAAGAAAAAACAAGGATTGTCGTATAAAATAAGTTCTCAAGCTAAACAACTCCACTATTTTGACTATTGAGCAGGCTAAAAACTGCACCTGCCTTCTCTACAACACCCACATTTGCAGCATCAGAGTGGCACGCTACAACCTGTTAGTACTGGACAGCAATAATATTTCTTTAACACTAGCTTCTGTGAAAATTCAGTGACTTTTTAATGAAAACTATGACACTTTTGATAAATCTCTTATTTCACATGTCTTCGTTTTCCTGAAGTAGTTGCTTACTGGACTAAATACAGCTCATGCTAATTCTTTCCACATTTAAGAAAAAAAATAGCAAAGATCTTTGTATTTGATCACACCAAACACCCTCATTTGTGCCTGTTTGCTCTAGCACAACTGAAGATTATAATAGTTAAAAATAGCCATTTTTCCATTAACTTAGACCTTCATGATAACAAGTAGTTTTGACAGTTTTTAAGCAGTGTGAGATAACATGCACAAGTAGGTCACAGTTAGACTTGGCTTTAGAAAAATGTCTTTCATCCAGGGAATTTACAGCTCTTTGCAAGCAAGCCCTTAGGTAAGCAACAATCTATAAGGCTTACTCCAACACCCAAATTCACTCATGTATGAGTCCTAACAGCAACTACTTAACAACAGCTGAAAGTAGAATATTAAGCCTTTTGCAAACTGCAAAACTAAAAAGCCTGACTGACGTCAATGGCAGCTCTCCACTGATCCCAACAGGCTGTAGAGCAGGACATGAGAGTGCCCTGGGAAGGCCTCCAACTTGACAGGGAAGAGAAAAGTGATTTTTCAAAGTTCATTTCAGCTCCTAGTTCAGTCACAAGATTTCCAAAACGATTATTTGTTCAAGCTTTTGGGAATACTCGTCTGTGCTGCTTCATCTGGCATTCGGTCAACACATCTGCTAGAGCCATACTACAAGGAAAGTGGTGGGAGAATGTTAGAGACCTTCCATTTACGTAACAACAGCAGGTGAGGGACAGGTGGGAAGGACTGCAACAACACAGTCTGTGAAGAGTGGAAGGAGAAAAGGAAAATTTCAGAAAATTCATCTTACAGCACAGGTGAGCCATTAGTCCTCACAGCAGCCCCTCTGAAAACCTTAGCTACCATTATTTCCATTGCACAAGTAGGGAAGCATAAAATGCTTTAATCCAGAGTTTTATTTAAGGCAAAATTACATGAATTTGTTTTATTAGTTATACTTTATGTATTGACTTATAACCTGTCATAATTTCAGTGACTATATGGGTAGTTTTGGTTAAATAACAGGGAACTAAAGCAGAAGAGTTAAAAGGAATGGTCCAAAAGTCGAGAGGTATTGCTGGATTTCAGGAGTTTCTTCTGCCATCTGTTGCAGTCAGTTCACTACCCCATGCTGCCTCCTGGAGCAAAAGAGATGAATAGAGAGCTGCACAGATTGAACACTGATAATACTGTGATGTTTTTTAATATCCCTTGAATATCTTCTGCAGTTTAGTAAGAAAAATGGCATGGGTGAATGTTTAACCCTTTTGCTATGCTAGTTATGCTTGGTATATAATCAACAAACAGACAGCTCCAACTGCTTGATGCATTCAGAATAATAATGATCACCTTTGGACATCTAACACCACATAAAATATTAACAATCAATATTCGCTGAGCTTGCAGACCATAATGATACAGTGGTTTTAATGAAATTGCATATGCATGAGGTAATCTGCCTTCACGAAGCAAAGGGTCCCTATCTGGCATTTGAACAAAGCCCTAACCCCTTTAAGACTCACTTCTTACTTGTGCTACGTTCTCATGAGTAACCTCATTAAGACCTGTCATACCATTTAAGTGTGTAAAAGTAAGTTTCTGTGTCAAATTTTAACAGCAGTAGTGTTTAAAATGATTAATAATAACAATGGTCTATAATTTTTTTACACACAAACAGCCTTTGGCCAGCACTGAATAAATCTATTTATTTGCCCAGACTCATGTATTTTTCACATAAATCTACTTGTTAAGCTTTAAAAGGATATATTGATAGAAATTAATATCTTCATCTGTTTCATGAATCTTATTCACTACTTCCCTAAAGTCCTATGGGGTGTCTTGCTCTCTCTCTCTCTCTCTCTCTCTCTCTCTCTCCCCAGTTAATTACTTTGAAAAAACTAGATGGCATGAGAGGGACTGAGAAAGAATTCACTTTCCTTCTCCAGGCAGCTCTCCAGCAGAATTAAGCAGGCATCAAACATCATGTGTTATGCAGATGACTGGGAGAGAGGGACAGTGGGGGGAGGAAAGGGGGATATGGCCACTGGAAATGTTCCCTGGCTTCCCATTCTGTACGGTTCAGTTTTTGTGAGTCATCTGCAAAGCTGAGATCGCAAAGTTTTTATGTCACTTTCTCAAATCCAGGTACCCCTTCAATGACAGAAAATCTACACCAGGTTATAAAGCGTTGCTGGGTGTTCCCCACAAGTACTAATGCAGCCTTAGCACAGCACTGATGCTCATATACTTAGTGTTCTTTCAGAAATGGATTCTTTGGAGACCAATACAGTCCATTTCTCCCTAAAGCAAGAAATCTACTGTTCCATGAAGGATTACGCCACTCTAACACCATTTATTATTTATATCTAAAATGGGTGTGATGCTTTAGGAGTATGGTCATAGCCACAAAATGCCGACAACCTTTTAGCAGTCACACGATGTCTTCAATGTGCATGAAGCTCCTTTGGATGTCAACAGGAATCCAAGCAGATAAAAGAGCTGGTCCATGCTAAGCAGTATTCAATACATGTAAATACAGAGAGATCAAGGGATGAACAAGTAAGATGGATGCATTCTTCCATTCAGGGGTTTGTCAATTTGTAATATATGATTTTTATAAAGTACTAGTTTCAATTCAGAGATAGCCAGGGAGTGGTTTCACTTGTCGTTATTGTGCAGATAATCGTCTTCAGGAGATGCTTACAAGTATTTCTGCTTTGTTATGACAACATTCAGAAAATGCTTAACTTTATGTCTCCAGTCCTTTAATTTGTACTAACTATAACAAAAACCCTAAAGCATCAGTCTTTGTGCCACACCTGTGCCAGTTTCTCATACTGGAAGCAGAACTTTGTGACAAGATGAGATCTGCAGTCAATGAGGCTGATCAGTTCATCTCCAGCCCAGAATGGGCAAACACACAGCCAGAGTTTACACGCAAATGCATGCAAAAGACAAAGGCTATTCAAGTTCAGGCCATAATTTAAAAAAATGCAAATCTGAAGTAAAACTCAAAACGTTAATTTCAAGCCAGATGCAAATGTCGATCAGAGGTACAATCACGACTGGATTTACCACCACACCCTACCAGGAGCACTTGCGTTACCAATGACAGGACAAGCCGGACGCCTCACTGCGCTCATCAGACACCCAGTTCCAATCCGCTACCATTCCCTGAGCAGCAACACCCGCCGAGGTCTGACCCTACGCCCACCCTCACCACCATGTTCCTTTCTCTGCATACATCCATACATTCCCGCCGTCACTTAACGCGTACCGAGNNNGTCCCGAGCCGCCGCATTCCCCCGTGCCCCTACAGCCTCCCCCCGGGCGCCGGGAAAGGCGGAACGGGATCCCCCGCCTCGCCGGCAGGTGCGGCGAGTGCCCGGCCCCGGAGGATGCTCTGCGGCGCTCAGCCCCGCTGCAGCCCGCGCCGGAGCCCCCCGCACGGCCCAGCTGCAGAACGGTACCCGGCAGGCGACGGCCGGCGGGGGGTCATCCCCTGGCCTCCCCCTGCCCCGAAATCGCCGGCGCACTCTCTGGGTGCGGGGCACCGCAGCGCGGCCGGGCAGCAAGGTCAGCGCG